>UESW01001353.1:327654-491166 GCA_900491605.1 Calamus simplicifolius
ATCTTCCTCATTTTTGACCTCGTACCTTTTCTCCAAGGCATCTTTGTACTTACTTATGAACTCGTTAGTGTAGTCTTCAATTTATGAACCCATCAAAGAAGTGATTGATGCCCTTGCTCCTTTGTGAAGATGGCATCCCTGTACATAATTTTGTCAAAAAAAGAAGCGTTGAACACGAACATGAAACAAAGACAATGACATACAAACCTGCGAAGAATGTATCCTTTAGGTAAACTGAGACCCATTTATCCCGACATTCGTAAAGGACTTTGAACCAATCTATAGCCTTGCATTCTTTATATTTCTCTATAACATGTGCCCACCTTTCCTCGAATGACTATATGGTCAATGAATCATATATCGCTTCATCAAAATCAACCATAAATTTGGGATTTGCTGTGCAAATGTGGCCAATCTTTTTGGGTATCTTCTTCAATATATGCCTGTTGCTGCTGAAATCTATCCTCCGACTCGGGCATGATCGGGCTTCAGGGTGGACTCCCTCCTAAGCGGACCTGCAAACAGTCCTCACGCGAGAGGCGCTGGGGGTGGCCCTCCGCGAAAGATCCTTTGATGCTCAAGTCAGTGGAGATCGACAATTAACAAACGAGAGGAGAAGGCTCTCGCTGAAGAGTCTCTCCAGGGGTGGCCTTTCGAGAGCTCTGAGCAGAGCGTTAATGGCGGAATGGGGTGAGCAGAGGTAGGCGAAGAGTATGCCAGTCAGCGAGTGCGCATGTGCCTTGAGTATGCAGAGTGGCCTACCTGAGGGGATCTGGGGCTGCAGTATTTATAGATGATCACCTGATTGCTTGGAGGCATCGTGGGTCCGAAAGCCGTAAGGATTCGAATCAAGCTTGTTATGATGTCAGTAAGATCCGTATCTTGTTAGTTAGCGGATCGACGGCCAAGAGGGCAGACGATGCCTCAAGATTCGGCGATTACGTAGGCTTTAGGCCATTTCTGGTAGCGTAGGCATAATTTCCTATTTGGAATCTTGTTAATTTGGATGTATTCCGCAAAGGCGCTTGAATACCTTGGTCGGGCCGAGGTATGGAAGATGGCAGAATCTGCCGAAGTATGGAAAGGCTCGGTTTGCTGGGGCACCCGATGACTCGGTTCACCGAGATATAACAAGGGCGTAAGCCGGGCGTCAAGACGGTTTGATTCCACAGAGGTGCTTTGATACCCGGTCGGGCCGATGCATGGGATGGCCAAGAGATGGAATAGCTCGGCTGAGGCCGAGAGACGGGAAAGCTCGGCTGAAGCCGAGGGATAAGGAGAGCTCAGCTGAAGCCGAGGAACAGCTCGGCTAAGGCCGAGGGATAGGGATAGCTCGGCTAGGGCCGAGAGAGACATTATAGCTCAACTGGGGCTGAGAGAGACGTTATAGCTTGGCTGAGGCTGAGAGATGTGATCCGCACCTTAGAAATCCTTAGCTCATTGAGGGGCTAAGGCACCCCGATCCACTGAGGCTGATTTACCTCTAGCGGGCATTACTCAGCAAGTGGGAGTCAGGGTTGATCCTAACCCCTTGCACGATTATTAATGCAATGGTGATTTACCCCTCAACACATGCCTCCCACTCCCTAGTTTGAAGCGTAGGTTCGGGCGTAGGGAGTATAACTCCAGATGGCACGATCTGAATGGGTTGAATTTGACAGCCTATGTGATGATGCCCTAATTAATGTTGTGCGGCCGCCTTACCTTTACGGGATGAATCCACCATTTCTTGGGGGTGACGGTTGGGGAAGTGCCATGTAGCAAATCTTGGTTTTTACGGTGCCTACAATTGCGGTTCCGGATGTCTCGGTTGAAACGCCTTATCTTCCTCTTGAGGCGGTTTCCCTTGGGAGAAAGAAAAGTCAAAACAGTGTCATTCCCGTTTGCAGCGCCCTTTCGCTTCCTTTCGGAGAATCTTGCTTCCCTATTTCCTTTGTAATCTCGCTCGGCGTTTCCTTTAGCCAGCAGCATGGTAAGTCCCAGCGACATGGTTTCAGAGATTGTCACCGAGGATTTGGGAGAATATGCCAGAGATATGGCATTCCCTCGGATGTTCTTCTGCGATTGCTGGAGCCCGAGCACAAGGTTTCGCAAAAACTGGAGCGTGGGGTCTTTCTTTATGAAAACAGCCTAAAGGCAGGCCTCCGGTTTCCTTTTCATCCCTTGGTGAAGGATATCATGAGATTCTACAACATTTGTCCAACAGGTGGCTCCCAACAGCTGGCGCAGTATCATCGGGTTTATCTCGATGTGTAGCTAGATTAAGGTAACAGCAACTTATTGATCCAATTGATGATTTTGATGATTAACAAAACTATTTGAGTATAACAATTGAAGGCTCTAATGATTTTGATTAAGTTTTTCAGATTATAAGTCGATTGAATGATCAAAATCAGGAGTTAAATCTTGTTCTGGATCGAATCTAATGTCTAGGTAAGATTGCAGACATTAGAGTCGACTCCGAGAATCACAGAGCCGTCTCCAGTATCTGGCACGGAAGTTAGAGTCGACTCCGAGACTGTTAGAGCCGACTCCAACAGAAAAGACAGAACGTTGATTTTTCTGGCCCCGACTTAGAGTCGACTCCGGGTCTGTTAGAGTCGACTCTAGAAAAGTTTCTTGTCGACCCCAGAAAAGTCAGAGACGACTCCAGAATTAACGGATTAAAGTGTTTCGAGTTAGAGCCGACTCCAGAAAAGTTAGAGTCACTCCAACCCACCTGGAACGAAAAATCAAATTGCCAGATCAACTCTAACGGTAATATTTCTATTTTACTTTATTTCTAACGGATATTTTGTTGCAAGGTACACTCCAACGGATAGTTTTCTTCCAAAAATGGTTTGAAAGAAATCTATAAAAAGGGAAGACTATCATTCAAAAATAAGAACGGAAAAACAAGAAGAAAAACAAAAATAGAGAAATCCCAATTCAAAAATCCGAAAAAGAGAGAGCCTGAATCTCAAGAGAAAAAACCTTCTAGCTCAAATCCACTCCACTCCAAAAAGCTCAAGAGGAATCCAAGGCATTCAAATCAAAGTTTTGGTGGATTTCCCAAATTGGAGAAAGAGGATCAGTTTCTTGCTTTTCAATCCTTCTCAACTGCTTCAACTGTGAAGAATTGGAGCTGAGGCTTGATTCAATCTAGCAAGGAGAAGAAGAAAAGAAGAAAAGAAGAAAAGCTCAAAAGCCAACCAACTACAAATCAGGCTTTTCTAAACCTTGTTCATTTACTTGATTATTTGCTCATTGAGGAGCTGTGTACTTGAAAACAATATTTCTTTTGTTTATGTCTAGTTCAATCTGGGGGATTAAACTAGTGGAGGTAGTCTTACCTCGGTACAAGCTTGGTATAGCTTGTGTTAGGGTTTTTGTGCTGGTGAGCCCGGAAAACCAGCTGGGTTCGTTGTGATCCCAGGAAAACAACAAGTTTGAGATGTGAGCTTGTAAAACAACTCGGCTGTAATCAAGGAAGATTATAGTGTGGACCCAAGTGAATCTTGGGAGTGGACGTAGGTGTTGGATACACCGAACCACTATAAAATCTTTGTGTTTGCCGTGTCTCCTTTATCTCTATCTCTATCTCTATCTTATTGATTATATTTTGTTTTTTCATCTGCATTCACTTTCACTCACACTAAGCAAACAAATATTTCAAAAGGTTTAAATTTTTTTTAAAGAACCCAATTCACCCCCCCCCTCTTGGGTTGTCATCTGGGCCAACAATTGGTATCAGAGCTAGTGCTATTAGATTTTGATCACACGATCAAGAGCTAAAGATCCAAATGGCAGCTCAAGTTGGATCATTTGCTGAAGGTCATTCTATGAATAGACTTCCACTGTTTAATGGTTCAAATTATTCATATTGGAAAGCTAGAATGAGGATATTCATTCAAGCTTCTGACTATGAACTATGGGGTGTTATAATTAATGGACCTAGTACACCCACACATGTTATTGATGGCACTATTGTTCCTAAGCCCGAAAGGGACTGGAATGATAATGATAGGAAGATGGCACAGCTTAACGCTAAAGCCATGAATGTTTTATATTGCTCTTTAGATGCAAATAAATTTAATAGAATCTCCACATGTAATTCCGCAAAGGAGATTTGGGATAGATTAGAGGTTACCCATGAGGGTACCAACCAAGTAAAAGAATCTAAAATTAATATTCTTGTTCATAAATATGAGTTGTTTAGCATGGAACAATCTGAAACCATTGCATGCATGTATACTAGATTTACAGATATTGTAAATGGTTTAAAAAGTCTTGGTAAGACATATACTAACTCAGAACTTGTTCAAAAAATTCTTAAGGTCACTATCAAGATCATGGGAAGCCAAAATGACAGCAATCCAAGAAGCAAAGGACCTCAACACTCTGCCCTTAGAGGAGCTTCTAGGATCACTTATGACCCATGAGTTGACAATGAAGCAGCACGTAGAGGAGGACACAAAGAAGAAGAAAGTGATTGCCCTCAAAGCTGCAAAAGAAGAAGAGAGCAGCAGCGATGATGATGATGATGATGATGAAGAGACTGCTCTCTTAGCTAAAAAGTTTAAAAGATTCATGAGGAGAAAGAAACCCTTCCACAAGAAGAAATTTGGAGCAAAGTGGGAAGGAGAAAAGGATAAGAACAAGGACAAGGACAAAGAAAAAGAGAAAGACCCCTTGACTTGCTATGAGTGTAATAAACCGGGGTACTTTAGGAATGAATGTCCTAAATTAAAGAAAGCCTACAAAAAGAAAAAGAAGGCTTATGTGGCGACTTGGAGTGATAGCGAAGAATCTTCTTCCGAAGAAGAAGAACAAAAGGAAGTCGCAAATATATGTTTTATGGCGGACGACAACGATGAGGTAAGTTCCGATAACCCTTGCGATGAGTTTGCATTTGATGAATTATTTGATGCTTTTAATGAACTTGTCGGCGATTTCAAGGTTTTGAAAAAGAAATACAAGCTTTTGAAAAATGAAAATTCAACTTTCATTAAAGAAAAGGAAGATCTTAATAATGAAGTTAAGAAACTTAAATCTAAAAATGAATTTTGGTGAAAGAAAAAGAATTAATTTCCAATGAAAATGATAAACTAAGGAAAGAGGTTGAAAAATATAAGAACATAGTTGATAAGTTTACCTTAAGCTCAACTAAATTGAACATATTATTAAATAGTCAAAAAGTAGTTTTTGACAAAGCCGGATTAGGGTATAACACTTTTAGAAAACAAAAATCACTGAAAAATATTTTTGTGCATGCTGGCCAAAGTAATTTTACATGCTTTAAATGTAATCAAAAAGGACATAAATCTTATGAATGTAAAATTCTAAAACCTAATAAAAACTTAAATATTAAAGGAAAGAAAATATGGGTTCCAAAAGGAACAGTTTTTATTGCTACTAACCATGAAGGACCCAAGAAAGCTTGGGTACCTAAACATAAGACTTGATCATCTTTGCAGGAGTGTCTTGCGGCCAAAAGATCAAAGCGAAAGTGGTATCTTGATAGCGGCTGCTCAAGGCACATGACGGGTGACAAAGATCAATTCATCACCCTCGAAAGCAAAAGAGGAGGAGTAGTTACATTTGGGGATAATGGCAAAGGCCAAATCTTGGGGCTTGGTAACATTCAAATAACTCCCTCCACATATATTAAAAATGTCTTATATGTTGATGGTTTGAAACATAATTTAATTAGCATTAGTCAATTATGTGACAAAGGTTTTAAAGTATCATTTGAATCTTCTATATGCACAGTTGCTAATCCCATTGATAATAGCATTGTTTTTATTGAAAATAGAAATGGCAATGTATACTTGATTGACTTAGACAATTTGTCTACTAATAATCATTGCTTAGTTGCTAATAATGCTAATATGAATGAGATTGGTTGGTTGTGGCATCGAAGATTAGGTCACGCAAGCACACACCTGATTTCAAAACTAATTAGAATGGATTTAGTAAAAGGACTACCTAAAATAGATTTTGAAAATAACAAAATATGTGATGCATGTCAGTTTGGAAAACAAACGAGAAGTTCTTTTAAATCTAAAAATGTTGTTTCAACTTCTAGGCCATTAGAGCTACTTCACATGGACCTTTTTGGACCAACTAGAACCACAAGTCTAGGAGGAAAGAAATATGGTCTTGTGATAGTAGATGATTACTCTAGATTCACTTGGGTAATGTTTTTAGCTCACAAAGATGAGACTTTCTCGATATTCCTGAAATTCTTCAAGAAAGTAACAAATGAGAAAAACACTACCATAGTGTCTCTAAGAAGTGATCATGGAACTGAATTTGAAAATCACTTATTTGAAAGTTTTTGCAATGAAAATGGTATTAATCATAATTTTTCTGCACCAAGAACCCCTCAACAAAATGGAGTAGTTGAAAGGAAAAATAGAACTCTAGAAGACATGGCCCGTACCATGCTATGTGAAAGTAAACTCCCGAAATACTTTTGGGCGGAAGCTATTAACACAGCATGTTACATCCTAAATAGAGCATTAATAAGACCTATTTTAAAGAAAACACCTTATGAATTATGGCATGATAGAAAACCCAACATTAAATATTTTCATGCATTTGGTTGTAAATGTTTTATTCATAATAATGGTAAAAATAACTTAGGTAAATTTGATGCAAAATCTGATGAAGGAATATTCTTAGGTTATTCAACAACTAGTAAAGCATATAGAGTGTTCAATAAAGGAAGTTTAATTGTTGAAGAATCTATTCATGTAGTTTTTGATGAATCTTTAGCATCAAGTTCCAAAAGGATTGATGATGAGGAAGATACAAACATTCTCGAAAACAATCTTGAAAAACTTAATATTGATGTATCTTCAGATCATGAACAAGAAGCTAAAGATAATGATTCGCCTAATGCTGATGTTATTAATACTAATCATAATGATGTAGATCTACCAAGAGATTGGAGATACGCTTATAGTCATCCCAAGGAATTGATTATAGGTGATCCATCTCAAGGAATAAGAACTAGATCATCTATGAGAAATATTAGTAATCACCTTGCATTTGTTTCTCAAATTGAACCTAAAACCATTGAAGAAGCTGAAAAAGATAATAATTGGATGTTAGCTATGCAAGAAGAATTAAACCAATTCACTAGAAATAATGTATGGACATTAGTGGAAAGACCTAAAGATCATTCTGTTATAGGATCAAAATGGGTTTTTAGAAATAAACTAGATGAAAATGGCATAGTAATTAGAAACAAAGCTAGATTAGTTGCAAAAGGATATAATCAAGAAGAAGGTATTGATTTTGATGAAACCTTTGCACCTGTAGCTAGATTAGAAGCCATTAGGCTATTACTTGCATTTGCATGTCACATGAACTTTAATTTATTTCAAATGGATGTCAAAAGTGCATTTTTAAATGGATTAATAAATGAAGAAGTATTTGTTGAACAACCACCGGATTTGAAGATCATGAATTTCCAAATCACGTTTTTAAATTGCACAAAGCTTTATATGGTTTGAAACAAGCACCTAGAGCTTGGTATGATAGACTAAGTAAATTTTTGATTGAAAATGATTTTACAAGAGGAAATGTTGATAAAACATTGTTTTTGAAAAGAAAAGATAAAGATTTACTTGTAGTTCAAATTTATGTTGATGACATTGTATTTGGTGCTACTAACAATCTTCTATGTCAAGAGTTTGCTAAGTTAATGCAGGGAGAATTTGAAATGAGCATGATGGGAGAACTCAATTTCTTCCTTGGACTCCAAATCAAACAAAGCAAAGAGGGAATCTTTATCAACCAAACAAAGTACACAAGAAAAATTCTAAAGAAGTTTGGTATGGAATCAATCAAACCCCTCGGAACACCAATGAGTCCTTCATGCAAGCTGGACAAAGATGAAGAAGGTAAGAAGGTTGATCAAAAATATTATCGAGGTATAATCGGATCCCTACTTTACTTAACTGCAAGTAGACCAGACATAATGTTTGCTGTTTGCTTATGTGCTAGATTTCAGTCTGAACCTAAAGAATCACATTTAATTGCTGTTAAAAGAATTCTTAGATACCTTAGTGGAACAAAAAATGTAGGTTTATGGTATTCTAGAGACTCAACATTAAATCTGATTGCTTATTCTGATTCTGATTATGCTGGATGTAAGTTAGATAGAAAAAGCACAAGTGGTGCATGCCAATTTTTAGGAAGTAACTTAATCTCATGGTTTAGCAAAAAGCAAAATTCGGTTGCATTATCTACTGCTGAAGCAGAATATGTTGCAGCTGGAAGTTGCTGTGCTCAAATCCTATGGATTAAGAGACAACTTGAAGACTATGGTATCACACTTGATAAGACACCTATAAGATGTGATAATACAAGTGCAATCAATCTAACTAAAAATCCAATTCAACACTCAAGAACAAAGCATATTGAAATTAGATATCACTTTATAAGAGAACATGTTGCCAATAATGAAATTTGTCTTGATTATGTGAATACTGAAGAACAACTGGCAGATATATTTACAAAACCCTTAAGTGAAGAGAGATTTTGTTATCTTAGAGGAGAATTAGGAGTTTGTGATCCTTTGGAATAATTTTCTGAAACTCTTAAGAACAACTATCTAGATTTCATCAATTTCTTGAAAAATCTCGATATTCAATAAGGAAATCTATCTAGATCTTGATTCATTGTTTCCCCAATTGCTAAGGAACATTTATCTAGAGTTTGATGATTAATTTGAATAGTTTCAGATCCTTGAAACTTGATTTTTTATCTCTGAAACTGTTAGAGTCGACTCTAACAGTTTGTGGAGTCGACACCTTAGTTTTTGATGTTCTGTCTAAGCAATTAGAGCCGACTCCGGCTTCTGTAGAGCCGACTCTAATTCGAGCGCTGACAGACTTTCTGGTTCGGAGCCGACACCCAGTTTTCGGGAGTCGACTCTAGGTCGAACTAGGTCAAAAATAAAAAGGCGGAGTCGACCCCAAATCATTTTATCCGTCTCCCAAAACCCCTCCAAGGAGTTCCAAAGCCTTTCCAACCTCCCCAATCTTCTCAAAACCTTTGATTACACATTCCAATCAACTCAATGGCACCCAAGAGGCGCGGTTTCGTCGGAGGAGCGTCCGTTCCCACGAGGCGACGCACGATTCGGAGGCAACCCTCGCCATCCTCCTCTTCGGCCACTCAAGAAGATTCCCCTCCTTCACCCTCTTCACCCAAAGTAGATCAACTAGCCGGTAAGACTATCACAACTGGAAGGAAGGTCAACTTTGATTTCTTTGAGTCGGAGGGCTTCTCAATAGGAAGATGTTTAAAAGAAATGGGGTGGGAAAAGATTTGTTCATTAGATATCCCCACTTATCCTGCCCTAGTGAGAGAATTTTACAATGATTTGAGTAGAGGAGAAGGCGGTTTAGTCAGTATTGTAAGAGGAACTAGAGTTGTAATAACTGCTGAAATCCTTGAAAATCTGTTGGAAATGCCCACATTGGTATTATGGAATATCAGCATGATGATAGAAGTGGTGCATTGTCAAGAATGTTAGGGAGGGATGTAACCGAGTTTGAGGAAATTCTTGCTAATCAATTAAATCTGGAGCTCAGGTTACTACACAACATATGTGGAAGAATTTTATTCCCAAAATTGGTAGATTTGAGTACGTCTCGGAGCGAGACATTCTTTTGATGGATTGTATTATAACTGGAAGGCCAGTCAACCTAGCTGGCATGATGATTGGTTATATGGCAGAGGCTGCTACAAAGAAAAGATCTACACTGCCATATGGTATGGTTCTGACATTGATCTTTAGAAGCCAAGGTGTGCTAATTATGGATAATGAACCCCTAAGGAAATTAAGGCACACTGACTATTATAGTATTTCTACTATTCATCGGATGGGCTTCAAGAAGTTAAATGGTATCTGGATGAAAGGAGGATGAGAAGAAAGAGCTGAGAGAGATAGAACTGAAGAGGCCAGAGTAGAAGATATCCCTGGACCATCCACTGCGGGACCATCAGTCCCTGATCCATTTATTGCGGGACCATCTACAGCTGGACCTTCAGAAGCTGGACCGAGCACAGTTCCCTCTCCTCCACATCTGTCTGTTACTGCTTCTGGGAGATTCTCTGATGAGCAGATTGGTCAGTTGAGAGCCTTGCTTGCTGAATATGACAGTCAGAGATCTCATGAGATTAATCAATTAAAAGAAGACTTCAATCAGCTAAAAGAAGAACTTAACTCGAGACTTGACATGATTTCCTTTTCCATAAGCAATTCTGTTGAATCCTTTGGTGCTGAACTTCACAAAATCTTTGAAAGGATGGAAGGCATTGCTGATGGCTCGGGATCTTATGTTCATGCAACTGGTCAACTGAAGAAGGACATTGACCTTGCAGTCTCACAGATTGAAGCTTGTCTTGAAAATTTTAAGAAATCTCAAAAAGATGATGTAATGGAAATCATAGGTCACTTGAAGAAAATTGTATTCAAATATCTGACTTTGATTTTGATTTTGATACTCTTTGTATCTTAGGTTCTCCAGGTTTACTTTATCTTGATAGTTTGTATTTAGAAATTTTGAGTATCTAATGTATCTCACTTTGGAATGTACTTGAATCAACTTATGTAATGTTTCTTACTTATGTAATGCAATTACACATTTTCAAATCTGTCTATGATTGACTGCTTGAATCCCTATGTCTTATTGAACCAACAATTTTTCTCTAATAACTTTCTTTATCTAATACTCTCCTTATTGTTGATAACAAAAAAGGGGGAGAGATGGTTGAATATGCAAAAAAAAGACTTGAAATTTTAACGAGAGATGTTGAATATGCAAAAAGAAAGAAAGAAAGGGGGAGAAATGATTGTTTATGCAAAAAGAAAGAGACTTGAAATTTTAATCAGTTAATTAAAATTTAATTTTTATATAGGGGGAGCTATTCAATGCAGGGGGAGCTTAACAACAAGCTTAATTGCAATTTTCTGTACATTTAGTTTAAATGTTCATAATTGATGGCTTATATAGAACTCATGCATAATTTTAAAAGTTCACTTTGAATATTGGCATCAAATCCTTCATTAAAAATGTTTTAAGCTTTAAAATGACTATAATCTTTAGTTCGAATGAATTTTTTGAATGCATATACTCAAAGTTTTTGTTATCATCAAAAAGGGAGAGATTGTTGACCCAATTAATGATTTTGATGATTAACAAAACTATTTGAGTATAACAATTGAAGGCTCTAATGATTTTGATTAAGTTTTTCAGATTATAAGTCGATTAAATGATCAAAATCAGGAGTTAAATCTTGTTCTGGATCGAATCTAATGTCTAGGTAAGATTGCAGACATTAGAGTCAACTCCAAGAATCACAGAGCCAACTCCAGTATCTGGCACGGAAGTTAGAGTCGACTCCGAGACTGTTAGAGCCGACTCCAACAGAAAAGACAGAACGTTGATTTTTCTGGCCCCGACTTAGAGTCGACTCCGGGTCTGTTAGAGTCGACTCCAGAAAAGTTTCTTGTCGACCCCAGAAAAGTCAGAGACAACTCCAGAATTAACGGATTAAAGTGTTTCGAGTTAGAGCCGACTCCAGAAAAGTTAGAGTCAACTCCAACCTACCTGGAACAAAAAATCAAATTGCCAGATCAACTCTAACGGTAATATTTCTATTTTACTTTATTTCTAATGGATATATTTTGTTGCAAGGTACACTCCAATGGATAGTTTTCTTCCAAAAATGGTTTGAAAGAAATCTATAAAAAGGGAAGACTGTCATTCAAAAACAAGAACGGAAAAACAAAGAAGAAAAACGGAAATAGAGAAATCCCAATTCAAAAATTCGAAAAAGAGAGAGCCTGAATCTCAAGAGAAAAAACCTTCTAGCTCAAATCCACTCCACTCCAAAAAGCTCAAGAGGAATCCAAGGCATTCAAATCAAAGTTTTGGTGGATTTCCCAAATTGGAGAAAGAGGATCAGTTTCTTGCTTTTCAATCCTTCTCAACTGCTTCAACTGTGAAGAATCGGAGCTGAGGCTTGATTCAATCTAGCAAGGAGAAGAAGAAAAGAAGAAAAGAAGAAAAGCTCAAAAGCCAACCAACTACAAATCAGGCTTTTCTAAACCTTGTTCATTTACTTGATTATTTGCTCATTGAGGAGTTGTGTACTTGAAAAATAATATTTCTTTTGTTTGTGTCTAGTTCAATCTAGGGGATTGAACTAGTGGAGGTAGTCTTACCTCGGTACAAGCTTGGTATAGCTTGTGTTAGGGTTTTTGTGCTGGTGAGCCCTGGGTTCATTGTGATCCCGGGAAAACAGCAAGTTTGAGTTGTGAGCTTGTAAAACAACTCGGCTGTAATCAAGTAAGATTATAGTGTGGACCCAAGTGAATCTTGGGAGTGGACGTAGGTGTTGGATACACCGAACCACTATAAAATCTTTGTGTTTGCCGTGTCTCCTTTATCTCTATCTCTATCTCTATCTTATTGATTATATTTTGTTTTTGCATCTGCATTCACTTTCACTCACGCTAAGCAAATAAATATTTCAAAAGGTTTAATTTTTTTTAAAGAACCCAATTCACCCTCCCCTCTTGGGTTGTCATCTGGGCCAACAATTGGTATCAGAGCTAGTGCTCATTAGATTTTGATCACACGATCAAGAGCTAAAGATCCAAATGGCAGCTCAAGTTGGATCATTTGCTGAAGGTCATTCTACGAATAGACTTTCACTGTTTAATGGTTCAAATTATTCATATTGGAAAGCTAGAATGAGGATATTCATTCAAGCATTCGGAGTGGGACCTCTCCTTTTTGGATGTTGAACCTTTTGATGCCTATACCCCGAGGGCTGAAGAAGCTGAGTACGAAGATATTTTAGACGTCGATCTTGACACTATTCTAGGATCTGATAAGGTTATGGTTCCCGGAGGACACTCTCAGCTTGTCGTCGAGGAAACAACAACATTTGAAGTGGGCGAAAAAAGCCAAGCCCCCCGGAATGTTACCGAGGAGACTACCGAGATCACTCCGACCCCTGATTCTCAAGGGTAGCTTGTGTACTTTTTACTTCTCATATTCGTAATCTGGTTGAAACCTTTAATGAATTGATCTTTCACCTTCATTTGTTCTTCTTTTGGATGATCTTTTCATCTCGAGTTTTCTTCCGATTGTGAACGAATTATGATTCATTCACGCTCTTAGGTCAGTTTGGTTCGAACTTGAATAAACATCTCGGTCGAGGCCGAGATTTGTGGATTGCTCGGTTTGTTCGAAGCATAAGGAGTGTTCTGTTGTTGTTGAGGCAAGGGCAACTATCTCGATCTGGATCGGAGCATAACATAACGCTATGTTATATTGAACCGAGAAGAGATACCTCGGTTTGTTCCGAAGTATGGAGGTAGTCTTGGCTTTGAGGTGAAGCACAAGGCGATGTCTCGGTTTATGCCGAGACATAATGGGCGGTTGAGCCAGAGCAGGGGATATCAATGTGCCTTTATTGAGGAGTACTTGACTTCTGTGCCTTTTTATTACTCTACCAGTGCCTTGTCTTTTCCAAGGCGAGTCAACCTTCTTTTTGCCAAAATAGATAATACAGCTTTGCAAGCTGCAAAAGGATGCCTTGTTATTTTTCGGAGTTATCTATCCCGTCGGCCTTTTCCAACGTAGGTATTTTTAGCGTATGACATAAGCTCTCGTTCATCATTGGAGGATGTCATTTTCACCGGGCGATTTCCCAAGCCTGCCCGTATCTCAAGGACCGGCGGTCGATTTCCTGCACTTAAGGCTTTTGATTCGGGATCAGAGAAAAATCTTCTGTCGTACGTCATGGCATGGGTAACGCATTTGGTGTGCATCGAGGAGCGCTCTTTTCATCCTGGGATGCCACGTGGTAGTGTGGCCAGGGCATTTTGAATCTCGGGGCTTTCCCCTCTAATAGCTGCTCCCGGTATGTTTGCCTATAAAATGGGAGGAGGAGGCCATGTTAGACTATCTCCCAAGGCTTTCTTCTTTGTGAGTTGTGAAAGTGTTCATGATGTCTGTGTCCCTGAGGCCGAGAGTGGAGATGTCTGTGTCCCTGAGGCCGAGAGTGGAGGGACTGAGCTTTTCTTTGGCAAGTTGTCTTCCTTCGGACAGCTGGGGTGATGAAGAAGCTGCTGAAGAGCAGAGCGTCCTCAAGAGAGGAACTTCGGAGATCATATGGAGAGCGCATGGGAGGTCCGCAGAGATCACATGGAGAGCGCACATATGCACTTCCTGTGTGTCCTTTGTGGTTTGCTATGGGGGTCGCAGGGTAGGAAGTGCACATGTACCCCCGTAGCATGCGTGGACTTTTCCTTCTCACTCGGGCTAGATTTCCAGTTCATCCTTGTAGGGAATCTTTCACCATGTGAAGAGGGAGTTGAGAGTAGTATGGGCCTAATGGTCCCCTGTCTCTCTCAATCGGACAGCGACCTGCAGCCCAGCATCCCACCCAAGGGGAATGTCTCCCTGGTATCGGCATCCGCAGGTCTTCCTTCTATTTTTGGATCTTTTAGCTCATCCAGAGGACCTGTGGGAGGTCGGCCTTGCTATCAGGGCGAGCTGTCTAGCTTGTCTGATTCCTCGGATTAGATGCCGAAACATCATTATTAATCGAAACTGACTGAAGCAGCCCGACCGAGCTATTTTCTTGTCTTTATTTCCTATGCTTTGATGTACTTGTAACGCCTCTTAGGAGGTTGTAACTCTTTTCATTGATGAATAAATAAATAAAGTTTTATTCTTTCTTCTTTTAGCACCTGCTTCTTTTTTGATGTGATTGTGTTGAGAGTTGTTACTCCCATATCATGCTTTTTGTACCATAGCATATTTCGGCAGCGTTCTTGCTACTTGTTTTTACTGAGACCAATGTTTGATCCTTAGTGGAGAAAGCGTTTATCCCTGTTTGAGTCAAAGAGAGACCTGGGCGGTCCTATGGACTCATAAGGTAAGCATGATCTTATTTGTAGAACGAGGCAGGTGTTTCTTCGGAGAGAGACAGTTCGTATGTCTTTACGGTTGAGTAGAAAGAGGTTGTTTACTTCTACCGAAGTATCATAGGGCGTCTTAGCTGCGTCAGAGAGTTTGAGAGATTACTCATCTAGACTGGAGCTTAAGAATATGCCATTTGACTTAGCCAAGATTTCAAGTTCTATATCACTCGATTGTTGCCGAGGCTTCGGAGTATCGCTCGATTGTTGCCAAGGTTTCAGAATGTCACTCGGTTGTTACCGAGGTTTCAGAATGTCACTCGGTTGTTGCTGAGGCTTCAGAATATAACTCGGTTATTGCTGAGGTTTTTTTAAAATATCACTCGGTTGTTGCTGAGGCTTCAAAATATCACTCGGTTGTTGCCGATGCTTCAGAATATAACTCGGTTGTTGCCGAGGTTTTTTCAAAATATGACTCACTTGTTGCCGAGGCTTCAAAATATCACTCGTTGTTGCCGAGGTTTCAGAATATAACTCGGTTGTTGCCGAGGTTTTTTTCAAAATATCACTCGGTTATAGCCGAGGCTTCAAAACATCACTTGATTGTTGCCGAGGCTTCAAAATATCACTCGGTTGTTACCGCAACGGTAAGCTCAGGCGCGGATGGCCAAAGAGGATGGGGTTCGCCTGAGCGATGTATGGGGGGCCCGAAGTCTATGAATCGGTCATTTTTGAAGAGGGCGAGCCATGTTTCTGATGCGCTTTTTTGTCTCCTCTGCATCTTTTCGAGGACATCTAATTCAAAGGGGTCTGGCAGACTTTCGAGGATATTTAATTCGAAGGGCCCTAGCAGGCTTTCGAGGATATTTGATTCGAAGGGCCCTGGCAGGCTTTCGAGGATATTTGATTCGAAGGGGGGGTCCGGCAGATTGGAGGGAATCTGGTCCCAAGAAAAAAGGGGGGAGTTCTTCTGAGCGCTTCGCTGATGTTTATCAATCCTCTTCGGTGAGGTGACGCGACTCCTTGTCCCCCATGAGCGCCCACTGAGGTGGTGACGCATGGCAAGTTTCCATGAGTTAAGATTAATGGTTCGAACGATCGAAACACTCACCAAGAGGGGTTTAAATATGGATGAGGGGGATGCCTCTGTTAGTCATTCTCTCAGCCGATCTCTCAAAAATTTTTGAGTTCTGAGATGGCTTCCGGAGGTGAGGGGCGATCAACTGGGGAGCCAAGCGGCGGCGCTAACGGCCGTGGGGGGTCCCAAGGGAGCCGTGTTACGGTAACCATTAACGGGGAGGTCCTCGCATCGATGTTCGCGGATCACGAGCGGCTTCAGAAGGCGGCCGAACAATATCTGGCCGTTTCTATAAGGGAGGTCGAGCTGCTTCGCTGGGCTAATAGCCAGCTGAAGGGGCAGGTGGCGTTCCTCTAACGACAGGTCGCTGAGTTAGCTCAGCGACGGGGGGAGAGCTCTGCCACGCCTGGTAAAGATGATAAGCCCCAGTGAGGGCTTTTGTACCTTTTTCTTTCTTTTCTTGTTGTCCTTTTCATGATGAATGAAAAAGAGAATTTTTCCAACTTTTGTGTTTGCTGTTATCTTCGAAACGTTTGTTCTTTTTACTCGGTCATAACCAAGATTTTTAATAAGTGACGCACTTCGTCTTTGGCCGAGGCTTTTAATAAGAAATGGAAATGCACTTCGGCTTTGGCCGAGGCTTTTAATAGGAAATGGACATGCACTTCAGCTTTGGCCGAGGCTTTTAATAGGAAATGGAAATGCACTTCGGCTTTGGCCGAGGCTTTTAATAAGAAATGGAAATGCACTTCGGTTTTGGCCGAGGCTTTTAATACGAAACGGAAATGCACTTCAGCTTTGGCCAAGGCTTTTAATAGAAAACGGAAATGCACTTTGGCTTTGGCCGAGGCTTTTAACAATAAATGGAAATGCACTTCGGCTTTGGCCGAGGCTTTTAACAAGAAATGAAAATTCACTTCGGCTTTGGCCGAGGCTTTTAAATGGAAATGCACTTTGGCTTTGGCCGAGGCTTTTAATAAGAAATGGAAACGCACTTCGGCTTTGGCCGAGGCTTTTAATAAGAAATGGAAATGCACTTCGGCTTTGGCTGAGGCTTTTAATAAGAAATGGACATGCACTTCGGCTTTGGTCAAGGCTTTTAATAAGAAATGGACATGCACTTCGGCTTTGGCCGAGGCATTTAATAGGAAACGGAAATGCACTTCGGCTTTGGCCGAGGCTTTTAATAAGAAATGAAAATGCACTTCAGCTTTGGCCGAGGCTTTTAACAGGAAATGGAAATGCACTTTAGCTTTGGCTGAGGCTTTTAACAAGAAATGGAAATGCACCTCGGCTTTGGCCGAGGCTTTTAAATGGAAATGCGCTTCGGCTTTGGCCGAGGCTTTTAATAACAAATGGAAACACACTTCGGCTTTGGTCGAGGCTTTTAATAAGAAATGAAAATGCACTT
Source organism: Calamus simplicifolius (assembly GCA_900491605.1). NCBI lineage: Eukaryota > Viridiplantae > Streptophyta > Magnoliopsida > Arecales > Arecaceae > Calamus > Calamus simplicifolius. The sequence goes on from UESW01001353.1 coordinate 345,085, forward strand.
CGGCTTTGGCCGAGACTTTTAATAGGAAATGAAAATACACTTTGGCTTCGGCCGAGGCTTTTATTCTTTGGCACCGGCCGGGGCTTGTAAGCTGCCCGAATCCAGTCGAAGTCTTCTTCGTTCTTTGGTCCGGCCAGGGCTTGTGAGCTACCCGAATCCGGTCGAAATCTTCTTCGCTCTTTGGTCCGGCCAGGGCTTGTAAGCTGCCCGAATCTGGTCAAATTTTTCTTCGTTCTTTGGTCCGGCCGAGGCTTGTAAACAGCCCGAATCCGGTCGAAATCTTCTTCGCTCTTTGGTCCGGCCGGGGCTTGTAAGCTGCCCAAATCCGATCGAAGTTTTCTTCGTTCTTTGGTCCAGTCGGGGCTTGTAAGCTGCCCAAATTTGGTCAAAGTTTTTGAGATCACTTGGCTCCCAGCCGTACTGGGGGGTGCTTGACCATACCGAGTCTTTGTTGAATAGGACTCAGCCTAGCCATGTTGCGGAGATATTGCTAGTCAAAGAGATAGCTCGGTCATACCGAGAATGGGTAAGCAGCATCCATTTCTCATTATGGCTTTTCGAAAAAATGATTGTAGCGCTCGAGCCGTGAATAATAGAGACAGGATGCTAATGTTGTAAATAGGGTGAGTCTATAGAAAGCGTACCCTATTGGTGGTATGTATGGGATTGTCTAAATTCCACGTCTGGGGAATAGATTTCCGCTCATATCCTGGAGCTTGTAGGTGCCAGGTCCAATGACTTCCGCCACTTGATAGGGGCCTTCCCAATTCGGAAACAGCTTTCCTTGTTCTAGTGGTTTGGAGACAGATGCTTTTCGGAGGACGAGATTGTCGGGTGAGAAGGATTTTCCTTTGACTCTGGAGGCGTGATAGCGAGCCACTCTTTGCTGGTACGCAGCAACCCTGATTTGAGCTTTCTCTCTGATCTCTTCCACTAGGTCGAGATTGGTGCGGAGCTGATCGTCGGTAGCTTCCTCCAAATAGCTCTCCACTCGCGGGGAAGGAAGCCCTATCTCTATGGGGATGACGGCTTCCGTTCCGAAGGCCATCCGAAATGGGGTCTCGCCGGTGGGAATTCTCTGGGTGGTGCGATAAGCCCATAGGATGTGGTGAAGCTCGTTCGCCCATCTGCCTCGAGCTCTGGCAAGCCGAGCCTTGATCCCTTGAAGTAGTGTCCGGTTAGTTACCTCGCCTTCTCCATTGGCTTGCAGATGCCCTACCGATGTAAGGTGGTGACGGATCCCATGCTCCTTGCAGAAACCTCAGAATTTTGAATTATCAAATTGCTTGCCATTGTCGGTGATGATGGTATGCGGAAGGCCGAAGCGGCAAATAATGGATCTCCATACGAAGTCCTTGGCCCGAGCTTCGGTTATCTGGGCAACTGCCTCGGCCTCCACCAACTTGGTGAAGTAGTCGATGGCAACAAATAAGAATTTTCTCTGTCCAGTGGTGAGGGAAAAAGGGCCAAGAATGTTCATTCCCCACTTAGCGAAGGGCCAAGCGGAGGAAATAGGGACCAAGCTAGCGGAGGGGAGCCTCTGGATATTAGAATGTCTCTGACAAGGGTCGCAAGCTTGGATGAGATCATTAGCATCCTTTTGCATGGTGAGCCAATAATACCCCTGGCACAGCACCTTGTGGCATAAAGATCGGCTCCCTAGATGGTTGCCCCAAATTCCTTTATGTACCTCCCAAAGAGCATAATCAGCTTCAGATGCGCAAAGGCACTTGAGCAGCGGTATGGAAAAGGACTGCTTATACAGCTGGTCGTCGATCAGCACAAAGTGAGTGGCTTGCAACTTCAGCTTCCTTGCTTCCTTACGGTTGGCTGGGAGCGACCCTTCTTTAAGATGCTTCAAGATGGGGTCGAACCAGGATGGTTCAGCCTTGACCTGCATCACTTGATTTGCCTCCGTGATGCTAGGCCTTTCCAGAATCTCCAGAGAAAATTTTCGCTCGGAGTCCATCGACTCCGCAGTTACTAGTCGGGACAATAGATCGGCACGGGCATTTTTGGATCTTGAGATTTGGATAACTTCAAATTCAGAGAAGTGGGAAAGCAGGTCCCGCACCTGTTGGAGATACCGAATCATGTTTGGCTCCCGGGCCTCGAACTCGCCCCGCACGTGACCGGCTACTAACTGAGAGTCGGTAAAAGCATTCAGCTTCTTCACTTTAAGGTTGCGGGCTATTCGGAGTCCGGCGAGCAGAGCTTCATATTCGGCTTTGTTGTTAGAGGCTGGAAAGGAGAAACGAATGCCGTACTCGAAGGTCGCCCCCTCCGGGCTGGTGAGGATTAAGCTAGCACCAGAGCCATTGGCATTGGATGATCCGTCGACGTGGAGCAGCCACAGGGCATCTGATCTCGGGTAGTCGGAGGAGTCTGGAGTGGAGCCATCCTCTGGGATGGTACATTCAAGGAGGAAATCAGCTAGCACTTGCACTTTGATGGCCGGACAAGGTTGGTATCAGATATCATGCTCACTTAACTCAACGGCTCACTTAGCCATTCTCCCTGATGTCTCCGAGCGATGGACCACCGCCTTGATGGGTTGGTTGGTAAGGATCATCATAGAATGCGCCTGAAAATATGGTCGTAGTCTTCGAACTGATGTTACCAGGGCCAACACCAGCTTCTCGATCTGGGTGTACCTTGTCTCGGTGTTCTGGAGCAGTTTGCCGACAGTAGATCGGCTTTTAGGTCTTGTTCTCTTCTCTGACCAACACTGAGCCAACCACACCTTCTGAAACTGCTAAGTATAGAAATAACATTTCCCCCGGATTAAGACTGCTGAGAAGGGGTGGAGAGCCGAGATATCTCTTGAGGTCCTCGAACGATTTCTGACAATCGGGAGACCATTGGAAATTCTTGGCAGATCGGAGGGCTTTAAAGAAAGGAAGGCATCTCTCGGCCGACCGAGCCACGAAGCGGTTGAGGGCCGCGATACTTCCAATTAGTCGCTGTTGGGGGTGCCATTTGCCGGAGGGCTTGAATCTTCTGCGGGTTGGCTTCAATGCCCCGCTGAGAAACCATGAAGCCCAGAATCTTTCCAGAATTGACACCGAAGGTGCACTTTGTTGGGTTGAGCTTTATCCGATAATTTCGGAGCATCGCGAAGCTCTCAGAGAGATCCTCAATATGTTGGGATGCTTCTTCACTTTTGACCAGCATGTCATCAACATACACCTCCATGTTCCGACCAATTTGCTCCTTGAAGACTTTGTTTACCAGCCTCCGGTAAGTAGCACCTGTATTTTTCAGACCAAAAGGCATGACACGGTAACAATATGTACCTCGGTCGGTTATGAAGGTGGTTTTCTCCTCATCCTCGGGCGCCATTCGGATTTGGTTATAACCTGAATAGGCATCCATGAAAGTCAGCATCTGATGACCAAAAGTAGCATCCAAAAGCTGATCGATCTGAGGGAGAGGGAAGTTGTCCTTTGGGCATGCTTTATTAAGGTCGGTGAAGTCGATGCAGATCCGCCATTTACCGTTCGACTTCTTCCCCATGACAACATTGGATAGCCAGCTCGGATAATTTACCTTCCGAATGAAGTTTGCTTTGATGAGCTTGTCAACTTCTTCCTTAATTGCCTTCTGTCGATCAGGGGCGAAGTTCCTTTTCTTCTGCTTCACGGGCCGGGACATTTCGTCTGCACTAAGACGGTGGACGAGAATGTTCGGACTGATTCTAAGCATGTCAGAAGCGGACCAGGCGAAGACATCAGCATTCCTTTGGAGAAAGTCAATCAACTCCAGCTAGGGCTTCCCTTTCAGCAGTGACCCAATCCGTATGGCTCGGTCGGGCCGAGCTTCGTCCAACGGTACTTCCTCCAGCTCTTCGGCTGGTTCTCCTTGTTGTTCAGCAAAGTTCTCTCAAGCGTCTAGTCCATCAACCTTGGGCAGTTTGGATTGAAGGCTGGTGATGAAACACCGCCGTGCTACAGCTTGGTTTCCTCGGACTACTCCCACTCCCCATCCGGCAGGGAACTTCATTGCTAGATGTGGGATGGAGACAACGGCTCTAAGGGACATCAGGCCAGGTCTCCCAAAAATTGCATTGTAGGGCGACCGAAGCTTGACCACCAGAAAATCTATGTGAACAGTGGCAACGCAAGGCCAAGCTCCCGCGCAGACCGTTAAGGTCATGACCCCCTCTAGGGTAATAACTGAAGGAAAAAAATAGTTTTTCCTATGCACAGGATCTCAAGGTGGAAAGCATGTAAATCGGTTTTAATATTCACATTGAATATTAATTAAAATAAATTAACAGATCTGAAATTTAATATTATTTATTTAAGTTTAAAATAGTACCTCTTGTTGCGGAAGCTGTTGATAACGAAGGTAGCAGATCCGATCTGTAGAGAGAAGTTTCCCTTTGTGCCTTGCAAGAGCCGCATGCGCCGCTCCTCTATATCACATGCACGCCTGATGAATGCAGACAGGAGGTGGAATTCTTGAACAATGGAAGGAGAACTCTTCTCTTAAGAAGAGACAATCTCCAATTGGACTTCTTGTAGACTTTCTGTGATTGCAGAAGATCAGCTTTCGCGGAAAAGTCTCTATCATTTTTTTTTCTTACATGTTCTCACTTTTTTATTCATATCGTAACCTTTTATATCCGATGAAAAATTCTGCAATAAAAAAAAACGTAAACGAGCTCTTTAAAATGCTATTACATGAATCCCATCATGGCATTAAGTCCGTAGTCACCTCATCAATGCGTCCTTCAAACTGCGAGCCTAAGAGGAAACGTAAAGTGATGGGACCTTTGAGCATCCTCCCGTAACATAATCGATAACTCCGTTCCCAGGATGTTATAATAAGTGGATGATGACGAATGAAAGATATTATCAATTAAAATTTTCTTTTCTTAACAGAATTGATCCAATCAATTCCGTTTGAAGTCCAAATTCAAATCCGAAAGAAGCTACTCGTAGCTCTTGAACCATACTTCATATTGTGCCTTGCCGAGCTCCAATCCGAAGTGATTTATGAATTCAAAATTCATAAATAAACTTTCAGAGGCTCTATTGGATATCCGGATCGAACCACTTCGAACCCGGATCCAAACCACTCTGTTATCAGACCAACCATTGGTCCATGGTTCAAATTAACTTTATTCCAGATTCATATCGTATCCCAAAATTCTATTTGAGTTATTGACTAACTCAAATCACCCTCGAAGTAGGTGTTTCTGCTAATGTCTAGAGCTAGCTAGACATAGCCAGAACGAACCCCGTATGACCCATCTGATTGAGTCCAACTCAAATCAGTGATCACGCCTACGTATAAGTCATCCGACTATGTGCGTGACTCCATAGGTTCAAACCTAAGCCAGTAGCACAGGAACGCTTCCTATACTAATCGATGTGACCATCTGGCCATAGTTCCCGACATCCAGATAGATCGAATTTGCACAAGGCAATATTCTGGAACCCATGCTATGGTTGCCACATAATTCATCTCCTTGTCCTAGTACTCTGGGAGAATATGGAGTTAACTGCCAACTCCGAGTAAATCACCCAAGTGTATTTCAATGCAATGAATCTTGTGACACCTCGCAAAGATTACCTTGGCCAAGGTTTTGCTAAATTGAAACATAGTTCGAGCACTCTCTCTAACACTTAGAGTGGACAATCCCATCTTGACTCATCACTGACCCAATAAGTACTTGACTGCACCCAGCAACCTTCCATCACCGGATTAGAAATCTGGGTGGTCCAGTGCCTAAGTACAGTGAGTTACTTATCAAGTCAACATGATAGTCTCATGTCAAAGGGATACTTATACCCATTGCCTTTCTGTGAGTTGCTCCAGGCAGTTGAGCACTCAACAGAGATGAGTCACTGTTCAATGAATGTGCTCCTACACTCACCCGCATGTCATACCAGTGTTATACACTCCTTGGTTTTAAGAGAACAAACCAACCCATATGACATACAACGACCTACACTTGATTGTGTCGTCGTTCTCAGTAACGACGTATCATTTGGCCACGAACTTATTTAAGAGTTACTCAACAATTCCTCCATTGTCGAATACATGTAACTCTAAGGACTACAACATATTGGAATTCTACTGGAAGATATAAACTATATGCTGTATGACCAAAATTTACTTTTATTTATTGAATAAATCATGTTCATATACATCAACTCATAACCGTCTACAAGCTAGACGATTGGCTGTAGGACACATTTCCTAACAACTCCCACTTGAACTATAGCCAATCGGAACCGCATCTAATACCCATCTTCCACTTGTGTTCATTGAACTCCTTGATTCTGAGTGCTTTAGTCATTGGGTCAGCTAGGTTTTCCTTTCCGTCGATCTTCTGAAGGTATATGTCACCTCGTTCCATGATCTCTCGTACAAGGTGATAGCGGCGCAACACATGCTTGGTTCGGTGATGCGACTTTGGCTCCTTGGCTTGGGCAATTGCTCCCGTGCTATCACAGTATACTAGGACGGGACTCTCCAGGGTAGGTACCAGTCCCAGCTCGCCCAAGAACTTTTGTAGCCATACAGCTTCCTTTGCTGCATCTGATGCTGCAATGTATTCAGCCTCGCATACTAAATCTGCCACTGTGTTCTGCTTGAAACTTTTCCAGCAGATCGCTCCTCCATTGAGGGTAAAGATAAATCCGGATATGCTTTTGCTGTCATCTCTATCTGACTGAAAACTGGAGTCAGTGTACCCCACTAGTTTTAAGTCAGGTTCTCCATAAATGAGCCATTGGTCCATAGTATTTCTCAAATACTTAAGGATGGTTTTTACCACCTTCCAATGTGCTTCACCTGGGTTAGACTGGTACCTACTCACTATCCCTAGTGAGTGTGCCACGTCTGATCTTGTACATGTCATAGCATACATGATAGAACCCACTGCTGAGGCATACAGAATTCTACTCATGTACTCTCTCTCCTCAGGAGTTGTCGCACAATCCTTCTTGGAGAGAGTAATTCCATGGCCTATCGGAAGATAGCCCCTTTTTGAATTATCCATGCTGAATCTCTTCAGCACAGTCTCAATGCACTTTGACTGGGACAATCCCAGCAGCTTCTTAGATCTATCTCTATAGATCTCCATCCCTAGGATGTAAGAAGCTTCTCCCAGGTCTTTCATGGAGAACTGAGACAGCAACCAAACCTTTATTCCCTGTAGTGCAGGGATGTCATTCCCAATCAAGAGAATGTCATCCACATACAGTACAAGAAATACAACTATGGAACCATTTGCCCACTTATACACGCAGGGTTCTTCTATGTTCTTAATGAAGCCATAAGTCTTGATACATTTATCAAAACATTTATTCCAACTCCGAGAAGCTTGCTTGAGTCCATAGATGGACTTATGAAGCCTGCATACTTTTGACTCGTCTGTGGATGTGAACCCTTCAGGTTGTATCATATACACCTCCTCTTCGAGCTCTCCATTTAGAAAAGTCGTTCGGACATCCATTTGCCAGATCTCATAGTCAAAATGTGTAGCTAAAGAAAGCATAATCCGAATTGACTTGAGCATTGCTACAGGGGAAAAAATCTCGTCATAGTCAATACCATAATGTTGACTATACCCCTTAGCAACCAGACGGGCTTTATAGGTCTCCACCTTCCCATCTGCACCCCGTTTCCTCTTGAAAATCCATTTACACCCTATGGGTTTTACCCCTTCAGGTGGATCAACTAGTGTCCATACACTATTGATCTCCATGGATTCCATTTCGGACTTCATGGCATCTAGCCATTTCTCAGAGTCAGATCTCTGCAGCGCATCCATATAGGTGATTGGGTCTTCATCGTTCTCATCAAGTTCGATGGGATCCCCATCATGGACCAAGAAACCGAAGTATCTGTCCGACTGATGTGGTACTCTACCAGATCTCCTTAATGGTACTTCAGCGGGCACCGAGTTTGTACCATTCAAAGCCGGTTCCATAGCGGTTTTTGAGTGTAAAGGTACTTCTCCTTGTCGAACTTCATTAAGTTCAACATTAGCCTTATCACTTCCAGTAAGATACTCCTTTTCTAAAAAGGTGGCTCTCATACTAACGAACAACTTTTGCTCTTCAGTTTGGTAGAAGTAGTATCCTTTAGACTCCTTAGGATATCCAACAAAGAGGCATTTGTCAGACCTTGGTCCTAGCTTGTCTGTCAATAATCTCTTGACATAAGCTGGACACCCCCAGACCCTAAGGTGTGTGAGCACCAGCTTACGCCCCGTCCATATCTCATATGGAGTTTTAGCAAAAGATTTACTAGGAACCCTGTTAAGAATGTAACAGGCCGACTCAAGTGCATAGTCCCAAAAGGATATAGGCAAACTAGCAAAGCCCATCATGGATAGGGGTGCAACTCGGGCTCATGAAACTCAGGTTTCCCTGAACCCTAACCCTAATATTTGTAAAATGTCAACCCTAACCCTAACCCTAACCCTATTTGTAAAACCTCAACCCTAACCCTATTTTTAAAAATTGGGTTCGGGTTGAGTTTCGGGTTGGAATTCGGGTTGATAGAAAAAAAATATGACAATCTGAAACAAACAAGCTTAACATTGCATAAATAAGCCAAAGTTTGAAACAAATAAGCTTTACATTGTACAAACAAGCTGAAGTTTAAAACAAACAAGCTTCACATTTCAAATTACATGTCTAAAAATATACATCTTTTACATAAGACTAAACAAAAAAAAGTACATTCTTAAACCAAAGCATATCTAAAGTAATCCAAATGTTGCATAACATTTCAATAGCCACCATATGCATTGATCAAGTCACCTTTATCCTTCGAAAGCAGAAAATATTAAGACGATATAAAGAGCCAGTTAGAAGACCACATAAGTCTGGTATGAGAAATCTTATCCAAGTAGCGAGACTGCATTCGCCATCCAAAGCTCTCTGATTTTTTACTCATCACCCCTTTCCCAGATGTTTTAATTTTCTGCTCATCACCTCTTCCCAGATGCTTTCATAAAATTTTGGCAAACTTCATATTAGAAGTTACAAATGTCTCAAAGAAGATAATTAAAAAAAATAAAGATACTAGTTTGGCCCACCAACATTACATTATAAAATGCAATGGTTAAAGGTATATTGCTCATTTTAAAGGTAATGAAGGTTATGGTGGAATGTTCATACCAAGAATCATCACTTTCATAAAATTATTGTCAGCTCTACATACTTTAAACCTAACAAACAAGGCTAAATCATCACTTTCACAACACTAGTGGGCCTGTTGCTTGTGGCTTTGCGGGTTCGGGTTTTCTCGGGTTCGGGTTGACTGCAACCCTAACCTGGCCCAAGTTGCAAATTGGTCAGGATTCAATCCGGATCCTTTGGGTTTGGGTTAAACAAACTAGAGTTTAAGTACTGCTGCAAATCGAGTTCCGCGGGCCGGGTTCGGGTTGAACCCGGCCCAAGTTGCACCCCTAATCATGGACCAAACCATATCTAATAGGGTTCGATTCCTCCTTTCAGACACACCATTTAACTGGGGTGTCCCTGGAGGTGTCCATTGAGAGAGAATCCCATTCTTCTTTAGATATGTCAAAAACTCATTAGAAAGATATTCACCTCCTCGATCTGACCGAAGGATTTTAATATTCTTTCCAATTTATTTTTCTACCTCACTACGATATCGTTTGAACATTTCAAACGATTCAGATTTGTGTCTCATTAGGAAGACATAACCAAACCTGGAGTGGTCGTCTGTAAATGTAATGAAATAGCTAAACCTTCTCATAGAGGCAGTATTCATAGGTCCACAAACATCAGTATGTATTAGGCCTAGAATCTCTTTGGCTCTTTCACCTTTTCCTATAAAAGGTGACTTGGTCATTTTCCCAAGAAGACATGATTCACAAGTTTTAATTGATTCACAATCAATGTCATTGAGGATGCCCTCCTCTGACTAACCTGCTTATCCTGTTCTTGTTTATATGACCTAGCCTACAGTGCCAAAGGTATGAGTCATCGACATCATCTATTTTAGGGCGTTTGTTTGGAGTGCATAATACATTAACAGGCTGTGATAGAAGGTAAATTCCATTGCTCAATTGTCCACACATCACTGGTACATCATTCATAATGATATTTAAAATATCTTTCTTTATTGAAAAATCATATCCTTCAATAACCAACTAGCCTACAGAAATGACATTAAATAAAAATACAGGACAATAGTGACATTCACTAAGCAATATTTTATTAAATTCAAAATAAAGCTCCATAACTCCCAATGCCAGTACTGGAACTTGGCTTCCATCACCCACGTTTAGGAATCTTTCACCTTCTTCTTTGAATCTTCTACTAATTTGAAGCCCCTGCAAAGAATTGCAAATATGAATTGGACTCCCGGTATCTAATACCCAATTAGTAGTATCACAGATAGATAAATTACAAGGTGTTATCATATAAATACCTTGTCCAGCAACTCCTTGTTGGTTTTTCTTCTTAGGCATGTTATGATCCAGGGTTGCTATGTACTGGGGACAGTTCCTCTTCCAGTGACCCAGCTTCTTGCAGTAGAAGCACTCAGCCTGACTTTTGTCAGCCTTCTTCTTCTTGGTCTGACTAGGCCCAGTATGTTGCACCTTTTTTTATTTTTCTTCTTCATCCCTTTCTTAGAGTGATGTTGTCCTGCCCCTGAACCTCCCACCAAGTTTACTGTCTTCTTTTGAAGCTGGTGGTCTTTCTCAAAAGTCTGCAGTAGACCCAGCAATCCATGATAGTTTACTGCAGGCTTCGTCATTCTATAATGATTGAGAAAGTCCAGGTAGGAGCTAGGCAGTGAGTTCAGTATGGCATCCTTCCCAAGTTGCTCATGCAAAGGAAATCCAAGTTTGCCCAGACGTTCTATCGTCTCGATCATGTACAGTACATGATCGGTGACAGAAGTCCCATTACGCATACGCGCGTTGAAGATGGCACTAGACATTTTGTACCTTTCAATGTCGTCTGGCATCCCGAAAGATTCCTTCAACATTTGGAGTATTTGTTCCGGTTGGGCTGCCTCAAATTTCCTGCTAAACTCATCATTTATAGAAGCCAGCATTATGCAGCGCACTATGGTGCGGTCATTGGTCCACTTCAGATAAGTGTCCCTGGCCAAACCAGGCACATTTGGGGCTGGCTGCTCAGGTGCAGGATCCATTATCACATAAAGGATCCTTTCATGCTCTAGGACTATCCTAAGTCTTCGATACCAGCTATCGAAGTTTGGACCTGTCAGTTTATCATTGTCCAACAGTGACCGGAGCGACAGATTTGTAGACATTTCTGAAAGGAAAACCAAAAACTTATTAGTGTACATGATTTATTTAAACCTATAGACTTGGACATATGGTCTAAAGTTCTCCCACTATTTTATTTAGGTTGGTAGCCCCTACCTCCAACCCAGGAAATTACTCCTAATTTCTTAGTGGGTACTAGAACCCAGTAGACTACATATGAGCCCGACTTTGGCCAGCCCACCTACACGTACTAAAGGTAGGTTCATAACCAATTGTTTCCCCAAACAATTTCTAGTAATTTATTTTGCCCCAGGTTGCATGTCAATCGGCCTTTAGGCCTCCTATTGGGTGTCCTGGTTAGGTCCAACCATTAACATGACATGTTCAAGCTTCTAACCAAGGAATTGGTCAAGCCCGACTTTGGCCGGCCCACCTGACCATCGTTGAGAGAGTTGCATTGAACCATCATAATATGAATGATAATTCCAAAGAACAGATGAGTACCAGGCCTTTGGGCCTCCAATAATCATCTTAGCCATTGGACTCATTATCACTCTCTTAATGGGAGGCTATGATCTAATTATCCCCATAATTTAGTCATTTTAGGGACCTAATAATTTTAGAGGGTTTAATTAATTTGTGACACATGAATGACATGGACCAATTTATGTATTCTCCCACTAAACCATTTAGTTGGGTACCTAAATCAGTTGGACTGATTTTCCTTAGGAAGCATGGGTTAGCCCAAGTCAATAGGCTAGTCTAATCAAGTGCTGGGACCACTTAGCCAGACCGGCTTGATCAAAAGGCCGAGTTGCGCCATTAACCATCTTGCCTAGACACTAGCTGATAATCAACTAGCCAGGTTAGCGGTAGCCGCGACCTTGATCAGAACCTTTCTAGACACCAAGTGGTTGACCAGACCCAATTAAATTTGCCTAAAGACTTGGGTGTCCACTGAGCCCCAAATCAAGTCCATTTAGATGTATGGACTGATCAATCTAATCTAATTAGATGGATCTCAAGAAAAAAAAACTTATCTCAACATTTGATTAGATTCAATTTTCTAATTTAGTCCAATTCATCTAACCTTAGGTCTAACCCATTTAGAGAACCTGATTCATGCTAACCCAATTAGCCCATGATTTATGATCATGTCTTAAGGTCTTTAATTCATAATTCTAGATCTTAAGTTAACTCCTTTTCAAATTTAAACCAATTTCAATTTGAGTTCTGATTTTGAAACATTTTTCAAATTTTTTCGTAAAGCATCTTTACTTTCTTTCTATTTTCTGTGATCTGACTTTTACGTAAAACAATTTTACTATAATTTATAATTAAGTTTTAAATCAATTAAGATGTCTTAATTTTAATCTTTATTAACATTTCATCTTTAATTAATTTTGGATCTAAACAAAATTATCACAGAATAAAAGATTAATTTGGTTAAAATATATTTTAATCTTTCTTTCTTCTGTTCTGTACATCCATTCATGGGTTCTTTCACAGTAACACCCTTACACATCATAGGAAACCTTTCTTGAATAAGGAAACAGAGGCTATAAAACCTCCCTATGACCGGACGGCCTGATGAATATACCCAATCCAAGATATAATAGAACACAGCATGCAAGATCTACATTAGATCTACCTTTAAAATATATTTAATCATCATTAAATAACTTTAACATGCTTTCATTATGCAAAACTTTTAAATCTACTATAGATCTAAACTAATCAAAATAAGATCAACTTTAGATCTACATTAGATTATGTATGCATAATTATATCAGATCTATTATGCTTATACATGCATTCCTAAGCCTTAACCATGGCTCTGATACCATTTGAAGGAAAAAATAGTTTTTCATATGCACAGAATCTCAATGTGGAAAGCATGTAAATCGATTTTAATATTCACATTGAATATTAATTAAAGCAAATTAATAGATCTGAAATTTAAGATTATTTATTTAAGTTTAAAATAGTACCTCTCGTTGCGGAAGCTGTTGATAAAGAAGGTAACAGATCCGATCTGCATAGAGAAGTTTCCCTTCGTGCCTTGCAAGAGCACGCGCCGCTCCTCTATATCACACGCACGCCTGATGAATGTAGATAGGAGGTGGAATTCTTGAACAATGGAAGGAGAACTCTTCTCTCAAGAAGAGACAATCTCCAATTGGACTTCTTGCAGACTTTCTGTGATTGCAGAAGATCAGCTTTCACGGAAAAGTATGTCATTTTTTCTTCTTACCTGTTCTCACTTTTTTATTCACATCGTAACCTTTTATATCCGATAAAAAATTCTGCAATCAAAAAAAATGTGAAAGAGCTCTTTAAAATGTCATTACATGAATCCCATTATGGCATTAAGTCCGCAGTCACCTCATCAATGCGTCCCTCAAACGGCGAGCCTAAGAGAAACGTAGAGTGATGGGACCTTTGAGCATCCTCCCGTAACATAATCAATAACTCCATTCCCAGGATGTTATAACAAGTGGATGATGATGAATAAAAGATATTATCAATTAAAATTTCCTTTTGTAAAAAGAATTGATCCAATCAATTCCGTTTGAAGTCCAAATTCAAATCCGAAAGAAGCTACTCGTAGCTCTTGAACCATACTTCATATTGTGCCTTGCCGAGCTCCAATCCGAAGTGATTTATAATTCAAAATTTATAAATAAACTTTCAGAGGCTCTATTGGATATCCGGATCGAACCACTTCGAACCCGGATCCAAACCACTCTGTTATCAGACCAACCATTGGTCCATGGTTCAAATTAACTTTATTCCAGATTCATATCGTATCCCAAAATTCTATTTGAGTTACTGACTAACTCAAATCACCCTCGAAGTAGGTGTTTCCGCTAATGTCTAGAGCTAGCTAGACATAGCCAGAACGAACCCCGTATGACCCATCTGATTGAGTCCCACTCAAATCAGTGATCACGCCTGCGTACAAGTCATCCGACTATGTGCGTGACTCCATAGGTTCAAACCTAAGCCAGTAGCACAGGAACGCTTCCTATACTAATCGATGTGACCATCTAGCCATGGTTCCCGACGTCTGGATAGATCGAATTTGCACAAGGCAACATTCTGAAACCCAGGCTATGGTTGCCGCATAATTCATCCCCATTGTCCTAGTACTCTGAGCGAATACGGAGTTAACTACCAACTCCAAGTAAATCACCCAAGTATGTTTCAATGCAATGAATCTTGTGACACCTCGCAAAGATTACCTTGGTCAAGGTTTTGCTAAATTGAAACATAGTTCGAGTACTCTCTCTAACACTTAGAGTGGACAATCCCATCTTGACTCATCACTGACCCAATAAGTACTTGACTGCACCCAGCAACCTTCCGTCACCGGATTAGAAATCTAGGTGGTCCAGTGCCTAAGTACAGTGAGTTGCTTATCAAGTCAACATGATAGTCTTATGTCAAAGGGATAGTTATACCCATTGCCTTTCTGTGAGTTGCTCCAGGCAGTTGAGCACTCAACAGAGATGAGTCACTGTTCAGTGACTGTACTCCTACACTCACCCATATGTCATACCAGTGTTATGCACTCCTTGGTTTTAAGAGAACAAACCAACCCATATGACATACAACGACCTACACTTGATTACGCCGTCATCCTCGGTAATGACGTATCATTTGGCCGCGAACTTATTTAAGAGTTACTCAACAATTCCTCCATTGTCAAATACATGTAACTCTAAGGACTACAACATATTGGAATTCTACTAGAAGATGTAAACTATATTCTGTATGGCCAAAATTAATTTTTATTTATTGAATAAATCATGTTCATATACATCAACTCATAACCGTCTACAAGCTAGACGATTGGTTGTAGGATACATTTCCTAACAATAACATCGCCGGTGAACCCCATTAGGGTGGAGTCCATGGCTCGAAGATTCTGCATAAGCAGTTTCATCTTCACAAACACATCAAGATACAAAATTGATAGAGCTCCCACTATCAATAAGGATTTGATCTACATCATAATTGTTCAGATTAAGGGATACAACCAACGCATCATCGTGCGAGAACTGTATCTCTTGGAGGTCGCTGTCGGAGAAGGAGAGCTCATTAGTCCGCACTTTCTTTGGCGCTGAACCTTCGTCATCGTCTCGCCAGCTCGATGGGCTACCGACTACTTCGATCATATTAATGTGGCCGGCGACCGAAGGATTCGAAGGAGGAGGCTGGTGGGGCTTAGGCCGGCGGTCACCCCCGTTCCTTGGCTCGGGTGCTCTCCTAAATTGGTCTAGCCTACCCCGCTGGATGAGCCTCTCAATTTCGTTCTTCAACTGCCAGCACTCCTCGATGTCGTGGCCATGGTCCTTATGGTAGCAGAAATATTTGGCGGGTCTCTCCAGGGCGCATTCCCTCGGAGAGGAGGTGGTCAAGGGAGCTGACGCTCTATCTCCATGAGGATCTCTGCCCTCGGGGCAGTGAGTGGAGTGAATCGGTTGAACCTCCTAAGCGGGCTCCAGGGTGGTTCCTTGGCGGTGACGGAGGAACCCTTTGGTAGCGAGGCAGGCTTGGCTGGCAGGCGGATCGGTGCTTGTCCGAGCCCTTAAGCTCCTTTTTCCTTGTCAGCTCAGTACGGGCAGACCTCCGGGATTCCTTGACTCTTGCATACTTGTCCGCCAGGGCCATCATATCGGAGGTTCGGAGGGTAGCGGACCTTCAGTGCCAGGTAAAAGTCACTTTCCTTCAACACTCTATCTGCAAGGGCGGACATGGCCACCTCATGATTAAGGTGGTCCACTTCTAGCATGGCCGTATTGAAACGGCCGAGATATTTCTTCAAGGACTCTCCCTCTCTCTACTTAACCTCAGAGAGGGAGTTAGATCTCCATCGATGATGACGACCGCTGATGAACTGGCTGATGAAGAGGTGGCTCAGCTCGTCAAATGAACCAACAGAACCTGGTTTTAAGGCATTGAACCAGGTTCGAGCGGATCCCCTGAGGGTGGAAGGGAAGGCGCAGCAGAGGATCGTATCTGATTCCCCATGAAACATCATGATCGATCGAAAGCTGCTGAGGTGGTCGTCAGGATCGGAGGCTCCATGGTAGGGCTTGATGGCGGGTAGCTTGACATGGGAGGGAATCACTTCCTCCATGACCTCCTTGGAGAAGGGAATGCCCTGCTCCACCCTATGCTGGAGCGGATGGGCCTGCTTGGCGGCATCCAACTCCTGACGCATCTTCCGGAGTTGTCAGCGGATCTCCTCAGGCATAGCAAGAGGAGCTAGGCAAGGAGAGAGATGAGATGGTGTCGAGTCGTGATGAGAGAACACGGAGAGAGGGATTAGGCCCGTCGAGATTGGGGAAGATTCTTGCCATAGACCCCTTGGGGGGCTGGCTCAGCTTCCCTAGGTGGTGAGGGGGGGTCTGCAACCCCATACGGGCCAAAAGAAGAGACCGCTGGATGAGCGGGGGCCGCATTCTCATCAGGAAGATGTGGAGTAGGTGTAGCTGGATGGGGAGCTTCAAAGTGCCCTGGACCAGGTGGGCCAGAGCCTAGACCTGCTGGACTAGTGAGGCAAACTAGTCCTGGGTCACTAGGGCCACCGGTGGCGATGGAGTTTCAACTGGTGGTGGTGGCGGCGCTACGCTGCTCACCGGATCAGGTCTTTGGGAGGTGACCTGATCTCGGGCTTCAGAGGTAGCCTTTCTTCGGTTGGCCATGGGAGGAGTTCTCTTTCAGATCAGATCCTTGTCTCTGGATCATAAGTTTATGGGACTTAAGGGCCCCTCCTTCTAGCGCCAATTTTTTGCTGCTGAAATCTGTCCTTCGACTCGAGCACGATTGGGCTTCAGGGTGGACTCCCTCCTGAGCGGACCTACAAAATAGTCCTCACTCGAGAGGCGCTGGGGGTGGCCCTCCGTGGAAGACCCTCCGACGCTCAAGTCAGTGGGGATCGGCAATCAACAAATGAGAGGAGAAGGCTCTCGCTGAAGAGTCTCTCCAGGGATGGCCTTTTGATAGCTCTGAGCATAGCGTTAGGGCGGAATGGGGTGAGCAGAGGTAGGCGGAGAGTGTGCCAGTGAGCGAGTGCGCATGTGCCTTGAGTATGTAGAGTGGCCTACTTGAGGGGATCTGGGGTTGCGGTATTTATAATGATCACCCGATTGCTTGGAGGCGTCGTGGGTCCGAAAGCCGTTAGGATTCGAATCAAGCTTGTTATGATGTCAGTAAGATCCATATCTTGTTAGTTAGTGGATCAACGGCCAAGAGGCAGACAATGCCTTAAGATTCGGCGACTACATAGGCTTTAGGCCATTTCTGGTAGCGTAGGCATGATTTCCTATTTGGAATCTTGTTAATTTAGATGTATTCCGCAAAGGTGCTTGAATACCTCGATTGGGCCGAGGTATGGAAGATGGCAGAATCTACCAAAGTATGGAATGGCTCGGTTTGCTGGGGCACCCGATGACTCGGTTCACCAAGATATAACAAGGGTGTAAGCCGGGCATCGGGACGGTTTGATTCCGCAGAGGTGCTTTGATACCCGGTCGGACCGATGTATGGGATGGCCAAGAGATGGAATAGCTCGGTTGAGGCCGAGAGACGAGGAAAGCTCGGCTGAAGCCGAGGGACAAGGAGAGCTCAGCTGAAGGCGAGGAACAGCTCGGCTGAGGCCGAGAGATAGGAACAGCTCGGCTGAGGCCGAGGGATAGGGATAGCTCGGATGAGGCCGAGAGAGACGTTATAGCTCGGCTGGGGCCGAGAGAGACGTTATAGCTCGGCTGAGGCCGAGAGATGACATTATAGCTCAGTTGGGGCCGAGAGAGATGTTATAGCTCGGCTGAGGCCAAGAGATGATCCGTGCCTTGGGAATCCTTGGCTCGTTGAGGGGCTAAGGCGCCCCGATCCACTAAGGCTGATTTACCACTAGCGGGCATTACTCAGCAAGTGGGAGTCAGGGTTGATCCTAACCCTTGCACGATTATTAATGTAACGGCAATTTTACCCCTCAACAATGCCAAAGACAAAATCGATGTCGTGTGTTAGGAAAAACCTCCCTAACATCAGCCTCGATTGCCTTATCTTGATCAGTTATTATGGAAATAGGTGCTTGACCACCATTTGCATCCAACTATGACTGAAAAACCCATTATATGTCTTAATACTCTCATCAGACAACAATGTGCAACCAAGCAAGGTGACTGTCCATGATGGTTGACCCTGACGAATGGACAAAAAGGCATTTGATATCTATTTGTCAAGTAGGTTGAGTCAAAGCTTAGAACATCACCGAAGTATGTGCATGCCAATCTTGACCTTGGATGAATCCAGAAGATATACCTGAGATGACCATTATCATTGAGGTCTAAGGTATAGAAGAAATTGGGATTTCTGAGTTGCATTTCGGTGAAATGGATTACCATCGATTGAGCATCTCCTTCTTTCAGCTTAGACTGATGTTCGTGACAAATGAAATTACGAGCATCCTTCTTGGTGAAATCCAATTTGTCTTCTGCCACCTTTTCTCCTTGCTATGGCAGAGTATATATGAGTTGTTGGCACATTCACGACATGTAAATTGCTGATCTCTGCCTTCTCTAGTGTGCTGATCCTCCTATGCGACCGTAGATAACCAGTTCATGTTATGGACATCCGATGGTTATGTTCTAGAGAAACCTCAACCAATATCCACTTACCACTTATAGCATTCAGTCTTGCTTTTATGGATGCCATACAATCAACTTTCCCAGTATCCCTGTGATTCATACTCTTCTCTATTTTTCTAGATTTTCCTTGCCTCCAACATGCCAGGTGCTTGAAGCAAAGTTGTTTGTTGTTGTTGGCCCTACTACACACTGTTGTGATTCCAAAACCAACTCTTTTTGCATATCCATTGTAGAAAGTATATACATCATCTGCTGAATTGAATTCCATTCCAGTTTGAGGAACTACAGTATCATCCCCTGCATTTGGAGTGATGGATGAAGGTGCACGGCCGGGAGTGTGCTCGATTTCTTTCCGATCTATAATTTCAGCATCGTCTGTGGAAATATTGGTACACAGTCATGAACAATTATATCCATAGATTTAGCTGTCAATATATCATGACAAAGCATTAGGACACCAAGGTTAAAAAAAATACCACACCTCAGTTGAAGAAATACAACAACACAATTATGATCGAACCTCAGATACCAGGAATACATGCCATCTATGATTTGAATAATGGCTCCTTGTTCGTCTTTCTAGTTAAAAACTATGACACCCATTAACAGTTAAAGACATGAACTTACAATAGCCGAATTCAGAAGTCACGACACCCCAGTTTACAAAAAAGACACCGAAGCTGTAAAATGACGACACCCATTCATAAGACATTGAGGCAGGGCCTAACGACACCAAGGTTCACATATTACGACACCGTAACTAAACTGTTCAGGAAGAAACTAATGACACCCCATGAAACAACTTACGACACCCCATATAAAAAATAATGACACCCTTTAGCAGTTAAATACACCCAGAAAATAACCTACGACACCCCGGAAAGAAACAAACGAAGATCGCGAAGGTTATAAGCATGGGTGTCGTAGCGTTGTCGCTAGGGTGTCATAACGTTTCAACTTGGATGTCGCGGGCCTTCTCTCTAGCGACCTTATAAAGCACGGGTGTCTTAGTTGAAACTATTCAGGCAGGAACTAACGATACCTCATGAAACAACTTATGATACCCCATATAAAAAATAACGATACCCTTTAGCAATTAAAGACACCCCAGAAAACAACTTACGATACCTCGGAAAGCAACAAACAAAGATCGCGAAGGTTATAAGAATGGGTGTTGTAGCGTTGTCCCTAGGGTGTCATAACGTTTCAACTTGAGTGTCGCGAAGATTTTTGGGTGAATTCCTCTTGGGGTGTCGCGGGCCTTCTCTCCAGCATCCATTATAAGCACGGGTGTCTTAGCTGAAACTGTTCAGGTAGGAACTAACGATATCCCATGAAACAACTTATGACACCCCATATAAAAATAACGACACCCTTTAGCAATTAAAGACACCCCAGAAAAAACCTACGATACCCCAGAAAGCAACAAACGAAGATCGCGAAGGTTATAAGCATGGGTGTCGTAGCGTTATCGCTAGGGTGTCGTAACGTTTCAACTTGGGTGTCGCGAAGATTTTCGAGCGAATTCCTCTTGGGGGGTCATGGGCCTTCTCTCCAGTGACCGTTATAAAGCACGAGTGTCTTAGCTAAAACTGTTCAAGCAGGAACTAATGACACCCCATGAAACAACTTACGACACCACATCTAAAAAATAACGACACCCTTTAGCAATTAAAGACACCCTAGAAAACAACCTGCGACACCCCGGAAAGCAACAAACGAAGATCGCGAAGGTTATAAGCATGGGTGTCGTAGCATTGTCGCTAGGGTGTCGTAACGTTTCAGCTTGGGTGTCGCAAAGATTTTTGGGCGAATTCCTCTTGGGGTGTCGCGGGCCTTCTCTCTAGCGACCGTTATAAAGCACGGGTATCTTAGCTGAAACTGTTCAGACAGGAACTAACAACACCCCATGAAACAACTTACGACACCCCATATAAAAAATAATGGCACCCTTTAGCACTTAAAGACACCCCAAAAAATAAGCTACGACACCCCGAAAAGCAACAAACGACACTCCTGATTAAAACTATGACACTCGTTAACAGTTAAAGACATCACAGAGAATCACGACACCGATAAAACAACCTACGACACCCGAGAAAATAACCTACGACACCCCAGAAAATAACCTACGACACCCCAGTTCTCATAGCTATAAACATGACGACACACCAGAAAACAACTTACGACACCCGAGCTGTCAAATGATGACACCCTAGCTCCAAATGTTAGCTATAGAACTTACGACACCCCAGCCTTACGACACCCCAACCTTACGACACCCAAAGAAACATTACGACACTGCAGGCCTTTTCGATCGTGAAGGTTATAAGCATGGGTGTCGTTGCGTTGCCGCTAGGGTGTCATAACGTTTCAACTGCGGTGTCACAAATGATTTTTGGCCGAATTCCTCCTTGGGTGTCGTGGGCCTTTTCTCCAGTGTCCGTTATAAGCACTGGTGTCGTAGCATTGTCGCTAGGGTGTCATGATGTTTGACCTGCGGTGTCACGAAGGATTTTTGGCTGAGCATAACTGGGGTGTCGTATTTATTTAACAAAGGTGTCTTATTTCTTTAACTTGGGTGTCGCAATACTCTCGACTTTTTTCCTATGGTGTCATCACTGATTTTCGGCCGATTTTCTCCTGCGATGTCACGAGGCTTTTTTCCAGCATTCGTTTGGAGCACGGGTGTCGTAGGCTTATAACTACGGTATCTTAATAGTAAATATGGGGTGTCGTAGCTTTTATGATGATTGAAACGCTACGACACCCCCGAATAGCAACAAACGGCACTCCTGATTAAAACAACCTACAACACCCGAGAAAACAACCTATGACACCCTAGAAAACATCTTATGACACCCCAGAAAGACTATTATGACACCTCAGTCCTCATATCTGTAACATGACGATACTCCAAAAAATAACTTACGACACCCGAGCTATCAAATGACGACACCCTATCTCCAAATGTTAGCTATAGAACTTACGACACTTTAGAAATAATCTGACGACACCCCAGCCTTATGACACCCAAGAAAACATTACGACACTGCAGTTACAAACCTTCGACACCCCAGTACTTATATAACGATACCCCGGATGTAACCATTAAGCCACGCCCCAACCATCACCAGCTCTTATATTGGGGCACCCTAGCTGAAACTGAATGCAAAAAATCATAGGACACCCAACTGAGTTGTCAAATGACGACACTAGAGCTATATGGACAGGAAATAACAGGGAATATAGGCCGAAACACTCTAATGACACCCCAGTTCATAAGGTATAACATCCTAGTTAAAAGAGTATGACATTCATGTTACAAAACATCAAACTCAAGGTATTGACATTCGTACAGAAAAACTAAACACTAAACAGTTATGACTCCCAGAATGTCATAACTGTTTTGGTCTAAGGATGTTACCTGCACATTAAATGGTTTCCTAATGCATTAACTTCCTCTAACGACAAAAATAGTTAGTCTAATAAAGGAACTTTAAAAAGAAGTGGGAACAAGGACTTTTTACTTCCTGTTGTGGATGACATTTTCTCCAGAAGATTATGAAGATGTCTTCGGTAGCTACGTATTCCAGCCTCGAAACTGAAATATTTTCTTTCGATCGAAAATCAAAACAGAAGGAAAACCTGACACCGGACTCTCAGAGCGAGGGCTCAGGATCTTGCTCAAACCTTGGACTGATTCCTTGCATCCGAAAGCCAGAGCGAGGGAAAAGAATATTTTAGAATCGAAAAGAGTTTTTCTTGCACAGATGTAATCCAAGAAAAAATGACGGTTGAAGTAGGCTGGAGGGGAAGGGCATTTTCGTCTGCACACTATTTTTAAAATAAAGGCGAAGTGCTTTTAATGGACGTCACGATCAAAATGTAACATCATATCAGAGCCATTCTGTCGCGTATCGTCAGTCCACGCAGGATCCACGTGGACCAATAAGGAGAGGCAGTGTAGTCCACGTAGGACTTGCTTCATCGGAGGCGGTGTACAAAGACTTTTCCTTCAAACCAATCTGAAGTAATTGGGTGAAGGAAAAGTTTTGCCATGGGGCTGGTGCTCGCTTGCTACACCATCGGCAAAATTTTTTTTATTAAGTAAAAAATTAGTAAGAAAAAAAGATTTTATACATCACCTTTGGTACAACAAATTCTATATGGACTATACCATTCCTTATTGATTCACATGCATTTTACATGGCTAATGCGATGAGATGGGATAGAATAGCACAAATACATTCTTAAGTTTTGGGCATGTCATGCATTAATACTCATTCAGTTTTTTTAAAAAAATTTATGTACAGATCAGGGGTAGTGCAACCAACATTTTCTGAATGAGTGCCATAGGTTTCCAACTAGGATATCATAATTTTATAACTGGAGTATCGTAATATTTTTTCAACCTATATTAGATATCTTCTAAGGATGTCATAATTTTATAAATATGGTGTCATAATATTTTTGGCCAAGATATTGTAAAACTTTGCCTTAACACTAGAGTGTCGTAATTTTATAACTATGGTATCATAATTTTACCACTGGAATGTCGTAATATTTTTTTGGCCTATCAGAGATGTTTCAGGGAGGTCGTAATTTTATAACTACGGAGTTATATTTTTACAACTACGATATCGTAATTTTTTTTATCGGAATGTCATAAAGCTTTACCTTAACATTTTCTAAATGGTGTCGTAATTCTATAACTGCAGTGTCATAATTTTACAACTATGGTATCATAATTTTTTTTGGCTTTCTGAATGGGTGTCATAATTTTATAACTATGTATTGTAATTTTATAACTAGGGTATCATAAATTTTTTGGCCAATATCAAAAAAATTTATGGTATTTCATAAAGCTTTGTTTTAACGTTTTATAATTAGATGTCATTTTTATAATAAGAGTATCATAATTTTACAACTGGAGTATCGTAATATTTTTTCAGAAGGCAAGCCGTTCCGTTCCGTTCCATCAGAGATAGCGTATCATTTATGAATTCGTAATCACGATCCCTACTATCTCATCCTATCGCGTTAAGCCATGTAGGATTCATATGGACTAATAAGAAAGGATAATGCAACCCACGTAGGATTTGCTGTATCGAAGATGGTATACAAAGACTTTTCTTAGTCTGAATGTTGTTGGATTATTTAGAAATCATGATCCATGAAGCACTCATTCTAGATGCTTAGCATTATTTAGACCATATCATGAGTAAATTTGAGAAAGATATAATTTATCAGGCAAATTTTTTATTCTCTCTATTTACTTCAACTATATAAGTTTAATATTCAATGATGTACGAAAATAAACTCTTACCATCTGACCTCATTGTTTGATAAGATCTTCTCCTAGGCCTTTCTGACCCATCCAATTTGTAGGATTAGAATGGCAAGTGTGATGCAAGTATATATTTATGTAGAAAAAAAAGAGAGACCCATCGTCATAAATAATAAATGTTAGAGACATGCAGCAATAAGTGTATTACTTTTGTTTTTTACTATGCACGGCACAACAATGTATATTAATATTTGTTGGCCCAGATGGCAACCAAGAGGGAGGGATAAATTGGATTCTTTTAAAAATTTTAACACTTTAGAACTATGTGCTTTGATATGAAAGAGGTTGAGTGCAAAGTATAGATAAATGCTAAGCACAAATAACTGAGATAGAGAGAGACAAAGGCACGGCAAACACAAAGATTTTATAGTGGTTCGGTGTATCCAACACCTACGTCCACTCCCAAGCTTCACTTGGATCCACACTATAATCCTCTTGATTACAGTCGAGTTTTTACAAGCTCACAACTCAAAACTTATTGTTTTCACCGGGATCACAACGAACCCAGCTGGTTTTTTTGGGCTCATCAGCACAAAACCCAACCACAAGCTATCCTTAGCTTGTACCGAGGTATACTACCTCCACTAATTCAATCCCCCGATTGAATTAGCAAACAATAATGAGAAATAGAGTTTTGAATACAACACAGCTCCTCAAATGAGCAAATATACAATAAAATAAGCAAAGGTAAGAAAAGCTTGTTTGAAGCGATTTGGAAGTGAGCTTTTCTTCTTTTCCTCTTCTTTCTTGAAAGATTGAATCAGACCTCAGCTCAGATTCTTTACAGAAAATCGCAGTTGAGAAGTTGAGGATTTTGGGGCTTTTTGCTTTCTCTCTTCAAATGTTGGAAATCTTTGGATTTGATCTTAAGAAGCTTTTTGGATTTCTCCTTGAACTCTCTGGGATTGATGGACTTAAGCTGAAAGTTTTTCCTTTTTGATTTCTCTATATTTATGTATTTTTCTCTCTTATTTTCAAACGGACGAATATCCCCTTTTTATAGTCTTCAATCCAAGGTTAGGTGGAAAATATAGCGGTTATGAGACGCCTGGATCTTTCTATACAAAAAAGAAATAGCCGTTAGAAGTTAGGTAGAAAAAATATTACCGTTGGAGTCGATTTTACAACTAAAAAATCCGTTCCTGATAGGTTGGAGTCGGCTCTAACTTTTTAGGTGTAGGCTCCAAGTCGGGGTGTCCAAAAATAGTAATAAGAAGTTGTTGAGGAGTCGGCTCCGAAAAAGTTAAGTGTCGGCTCGACGCTTTCTGGAGTCGGCTCCGAATCCAAGAGTGTCGGCTCCAACAATTTCCATAAAAACACGTTCTCTGTATCTCAGGTTAGAGTCGGCTCAAGAAACTCAGGTGTCGGCTCCCGAATTTTCAGGTGTCGGCTCCGATATCCAGGTGTCGGCTCCGAAACTGATGCAGAAAATACTTCTCTGTATCTCAGGTTGGAGTCGGCTCCGAAACTGTAGGTGTGACTCCGACCATGCCAAAATTTCAGAAAATTTCTGATACGCCCTGGGGTCGGCTCCTGACTGTTTGGGTGTCGACTCTAAGTTCTGAACTTTCATAATTTCTTTTAAATTTTGATTCAACACTTATCTCCTTATACCTTTTGACTGATTAAACATTTTTAATCCTGAAATACTTATTAAATTTGTCAAAAACATAGTAAATATACTCATGTCTTTTGTTAATCATCAAAATCAATAATTGGGTCAACAATCTTTTCCTTTTTGATGATGACAAAAACATAGAGTATATGCATGATTAAACAATAAGAGTTTCAAATCAAATTTCTCAAATTTAAGTTCTCATAGTTAAGCTCCTCCCGAATGAGGTAGCTCCCCCTATGATACTTAATTTAACATCTTCTCTCCCTTTATCATTAAAACTTAATGAGCATATCAAAATAAGTTCATTTAAAGCTTGATACTCATTAAACTTATCTCATCGTAACTACTTGATACCAATTACTTAAGCTTATTTGTTCCAATGCATATACAATCTTCTCTCCCCCTTTTTTGTAATCAACAAAAAGGTTTTTGAAAAGATTCAAGTTCAATTAATCTTTCTCAAAAGAACAATCAAATTGCATTGCAAAATAAAAGTAATTCATTCATTTCATTTCATCATCCAAAATACAACATTACATTTAATAAAAAGTAAACATTTTACATCAAAAAGAACTTCATTTCTTCAAACTTCATTACATTAAAAGAAACTTCATTACATCAAAGAAACTTCATTACATCAAAAGAAACTTCACTACATCAAAAGAAACTTCATTACATCAAAAAGTATCAAAATGCAGTATTTAATGATTTCTAAGAATTCTTTGCAAATCTTCCATAATTTTTCATTCCTTCACTTTGAGTTTGATAAATTCATTTAGTCTTCTATCAAAGAATGCAATGCAGTAACAATTTTCTCTTGAAGCTCTGCATTGCATCTAGAATAAGTCTTTGAATCTCCTCAAATTCTTTGAGTTCTTCAAATATGTTCTTGAGATCATTCTTTAATGCTTCTGAGGAGGATCCAAGGGTGGACTCAATTTTGTTTACTCTCTCATCCAAAGAATAAAACATTTCTCTTAAACTCATCAAACCATTGTCAATTTTAGTTTTCATCTCTTCCTTGTGAGTAGCAAATAGACTTTTAAGTTGCTCTAACTGAATATCAGAAAAATCAATGGATGACTGAACTGAAGTGGAAGGAGCAGGTGGAACTGGAGGTACTCTGACTGGCCCTGGTGAGTTGTGTCTCACTGATGGTCCTGCCTCAGAAGGAGCAGGCTCATTAGTCTCAGCAACCCTGTCTTCAGTATGACCTTTCCTCTCCCACTGACCATCCTTCTTCACAAAGCCCATCCGATGAATGGTAGCAAGGCTGTAGTAGTTGTATGCCTAAGATTTCTCAAGGGCTCATTTTCAGAAATTACTACCCCTTGGCTCTGGAAAACTAAGGTTAAAACCATACCGTAGGGTAGGGAGGATCTCTTCTTACCACTGGCTTCAGCAATATACCAAATCATCATGCCAGGCAAATTAATGGGCTGACCAGTAATCACACTGTCCATCACAGCTATGTCTCGCTCCGAGACATACTCAAATCATCCAGTTTTTGAAATAAAATCCTACTGCAAATGTTGTGAAGTAATCTCAGTTCTAGTGGCAGTTGGTTAGCGCTTATCTCTTCAAATTCTTCCACATATCTGCCTAACATCTTTGTCAATGCCTCACTTCTATTGCTATGGGCATTGGCTATCACTCCGATAATGGGGATTCTTAATAAATTTTTCAAAATTTCTGATATGAGGTGAACCCTAATCCCTCTGACAGAACTGACAATCCGCCATCTCCTCTAGCAAGATTTAAATAGAATTCCTTAACTAATGCGGGGTATGCCGGACATCCAGCGAGCAATTCTTTCCCAACCCATTTCTTTAATTTGTCTCCCAATCGAAAAACCCTCACTTTCAAATAAATCAAAATCTACCTTCCTTCCCATTGTAATAACCCTACCAGCTAGTAGGTCTACCTGTGGAGAAGCAGGTCTGGCACGATGCTAGGCGTGGAGAAAGAGGAGGATGAATCCGTGCTTGGTGACGGCTCACGAACAGGATGCCTCACAGTCCGCTTCCTCGTTGCCACGGGAGCATGAAAGACTGATCCCCTATGCTTAGGTGCCATAGAGACCTTAGGGAATGGTTGATTTGAGAAATTTTTGGTTTAGGGAGGCTTGGAGAAGGTTTGGAGGAGGTTTGGAGTCAATTAGGGATGAACGGGTGTCGACTCTGCCCTAATATAATCAGATTGGGACCACAAGGTGTTGACTCCCGCAAAGTCAGGTGTCGACTCCAAGTCACTAACACTGTTAGCGCCCAAACTGGAGTCGGCTCCGCATAAGCAGGTGTCGGCTCCAAGGTCTCAGACTGAGAGCGACACAGATGAGGTGTCGACTCCATTAACTAGGGTATCAACTCCACTGACAGTTTCAGAAAATAAATGAGAGTTTCAAAGATCCGAAACTTGTCAAAATAAAATCAATAAATTTTTGATAAAATCTTTGGAATGTTGAGAATCAAATGGTTCAAATATCTAGATGAATTGTCCTTAAATCATGAAAGAAATTTCAAGAAATTGATTGAATTCTAGATAATCAATCTTAAGGGTTTCAAAATTATTCCAAAGGATCACAAATCCTAACTCTCCTCTAAAATAACAAAATCTCTCTTCACTCAAAGATTTTGTAAATATATCCGCTAATTGTTCTTCAGTACAAACATAATCAAGACAAATGTCATTATTAGCTACATGTTCTCTAATAAAGTGATATCTAATCTCAATGTGCTTAGTTCTTGAATGTTGGATTATTTTTTGTTAGGTTTATTACACTAGTGTTATCACATCTAATAGAGTTTTATCAAGTGTTATGCCATAATCTTCAAGTTGTCGCTTAATCCAAAGGATTTGAGAACAACAACTTCTAGCTGCAACATATTCTGCTTCAGCAGTAGATAATGCAACCGAATTTTGCTTTTTGCTAAACCAAGAGATTAAGTTACTTCCTAAAAATTGACATGCACCACTTGTACTTTTTCTATCTAATTTACATCCAGCATAATCAGAATAAGCAATCAAATTTAGTGTTGAGTCTCTAGAATACCATAATCCTACATTTTTAGTTCCACTTAGATATCTTAGTATTCTTTTTACAGTTAAGTGAGATTCTTTAGGTTCTGATTGAAATCTAGCACATAAACAAACAGCAAACATGGTATCATGGTCTACTTGCAATTAAGTAAAGTAGAGATCCGATCATACCTCTATAATGCTTTTGATCAACTTTCTTACCGTCTTCATCTTTGTCTAATTTGAATGAAGGACTCATAGGTGTTCCAAGGGGTTTGATTGATTCCATTCCAAACTTCTTGAGAATTTTCTTTGTGTACTTTGTTTGGTTGATGAAAATTTCCTCTTTACTTTGTTTGATTTGAAGTCCTAGGAAGAAGTTGAGTTCTCCCATCATGCTCATCTCGAATTCACCCTGCATTAACTTAGCAAATTCTTGACACAAAAGATTGTTAGTAGCACCGAATACAATATCATCTACATATATTTGTACTACTAATAAGTCTTTGTCTTTTCTTTTCAAAAATAAGGTTTGTCTATTTTCTCTAGAAAAATCATTTTCAATTAGAAATTTGCTTAACCTATCATACCAAGCTCTAGGTTCTTGTTTTAAACCATATAGTGCTTTGTGTAATTTAAAAATATGATTTGAAAATTCACAATCTTTAAAACCAGGTGGTTGTTCTACAAAAACTTCTTCATTTATAAAACCATTTAAAAATGCACTTTTAACATCCATTTGAAATAAATTGATATTCATATGACATGCAAATGCAAGTAATAATCTAATTGCCTCTTAATCTAGCTACAGGTGCAAAAGTTTCATCAAAATCAATTCCTTCTTCTTGATTATATCCTTTTGCAACTAATCTAGCTTTATTTCTAATTACTATGCCATTTTCATCTAATTTATTTCTAAATACCCTTTTAGATCCTATAACTGAGTGACCTTTAGGTCTATCAACTAAGGACTATACATTATTCCTAGTAAATTAATTTAATTCTCTTGCATTGCTAACATCCAATTACTATCTTTTTTAGCTTCTTCAATAGTTTTAGGTTCAATTTGAGATACAAATGCAAGATGATTATTGATATTTCTTATAGATGATCTAGTTCTTACTCCTTGAGATGGATCACCTATAATCAATTCCTTTGGATGACCATAGGCATATCTTCAATATCTAGGAAGATCTACCTCATTATGATTAGTATCAATAACATCAACCCTAGGTGAATCATCATCTTTAGCTTCTTGTTCATGGTCTGAAGATACATCTATATTTAATTTTTTAATATCTCTTTCTAGCAAATTTGTATCTTCCTCATCATCAATCTTTTCTGAACTTGATGCTAAAGATTCATCAAAAACTACATGAATAGATTCTTTTACAATTAAGTTTTTCTTGTTAAATACTCTATAGGCTTTACTAGTTGTTCAATATCCTAAAAATACACCTTCATCAGATTTTGCATCAAATTTTTAAGATTATCTTTACCATTATTATGAATGAAACATTTACAACCAAATGCATGAAAATAACTAATGTTTGGTTTCCGATTATTCCATAATTCATAAGGAGTTTTCTTAAGAATTGGCCTAATTAGGGCTCTATTAAGGATGTAACATGCCGTGTTTATAGCTTTCACCCAAAAGTATTTTGGAAGGTTGCTTTCACATAGCATGGTATGGGCCATGTCCTCTAAAGTCCTATTCTTTCTTTCTACGACTCCGTTTTGTTGTGGTGTTCTAGGTGCAAAAAATTATGATGAATGCCATGTCCAATGCAGAAATTTTCAAATAAGTGATTTTCAAATTCTGTGCCATTATCACTTCTAAGAGACACTATGGTGTTATTTTTCTCATTAGTGACTTTCTTGAAGAACTTCATGAATATAGGGAAAGTCTCATCCTTATGAGCCAAAAACAATACCCAAGTGAATCTAGAGTAATCATCTACTATCACAAGACCATATTTCTTTCCTCCTAGGCTAGTGGTTCTAGTAGGTCCAAAAAGGTCCATGTGAAGTAGCTCTAGTGGCCTAGAAGTGGAAACAACATTTTTAGATTTGAAAGAGTTTCTAGTTTGTTTTCCAAATTGACATGCATCACAAATTCTGTTATTTTCAAAATCTAACTTTGGAAGTCCTTTAACTAAATCCATTCTAATTAACTTTGAAATTAAATGTGTGCTTGCATGACCTAATCTACGATGCCATAGCCATCCAATCTCATTCACATTAGCATTATTAGCTACTAGACAATGATTACTAGTAGACAATTGTCTAAATCAATTAAGTATACATTACCATTTCTACTTCCAGTAAATATAATGCTATTGTTAATGGGATTAGAAATAGTGCAGATACAAGCTTCAAATGAAACTTTGAAACCTTTATCACACAATTGGCTAATGCTAATTAAATTATATTTTAAACCATCTACATATAAAACATTTTCTATAAAAGTGGAGTGAGTTATTTGAATTTTACCAAATCCCATAATTTGGCCTTTACCATTGTCTCCAAATGTAACAACTCCTCCTCTTTATCTTTAAGGGTGATGAATTGCTCCTTGTCTCCCGTCATGTGCCTTGAGTAGCCGCCATCAAGATACCACTTACGTTTTGATCTTTTGGCCGCAAGACACTCCTGCAAGATGATCAAATCTTATATTTAGGTACCCAAGCTCTCTTGGGTCCTTCATGGTTAGTAGCGATAAAAATTGTTCCTTTTGGAACCCATATTTTTTTCCTTTTATATTTAAATTCTTATTAATTTTCTAAAATTGCATTCATAGGCTTTATGTCCTTTCTTGTTACAGCAATAACATGAAACATCGTTTTATCTTGTTCCTTTCTAAAGAAATTTTTAACAAACTTTTGTTTCTTGTTAGGCCTATAACCTAATCCAGCTTTATCAAATACAGCTCTTTGATTACTTAATAGCAAATTAAGTTTTCAGAACTTTATATAAAATTATCAACTATAATTTTATGTTTATCAATTTCTTTCTTTAAGCTAAGGTTTTCACTTGATATCAATTCTTTTTCTTTTATTAAATTTTTATTTTTAGATTTTAGTTCTTCAACTTCATGAGTTAATTTATCCTTTTCTTTGACAAGATTTAAATTATCATTTTTAAAGATTTGCTTTTCTTTTTCAAAACTTTAAAATCACTAACTAATTCGTTAAATGAATCAAACAATTCATCAAAGGTAAAGTCATGAGTTTTGGTACTTACCTCATCGTCGTTTGCCATAAAGCAAATGTTTGCAACTTCTTTTGTTCCTCCTCAGAAGAGAATTCTTCGCTGTCGCTCCATGTTGCAACATAAGCCTTCTTCTTCTTTTTGTGGACTTTCTTCAATTGAGGACAGTCATATCTAAAGTGCCCCGGTTTCTTACATTCATAACATATGAGGGGGTCTTTCTCTTTGTCCTTGTCCTTCTCTTTTTCTTTTTTTACCTTCCATTTTTGTTCCATATTTTTCTTGTGGAAAGGTTTCCTCTTTGCATAAACTTTCTGAACTTCTTTGCAAGAAGGGCTGTCTCATCATCTTCCTCTTCTTCCTCACTACTGCTGTTTCTTTTTCTGCAGCTTTAAGGGCAATCATTCTCTTCTTTTTGGCCTCTTCCTCTTGATGTTTCTTCATGGTCAGTTCATGGGTCATCAATAATCCAAGTAGCTCTTCCAAAGGTAATGTGTTTAAGTCTTTGGCTTCTTGGATGGCAATTACTTTCGCTTCCCATGATCTTGGAAGAAACCTAAGAATTTTACGCACCAAATCAGAATTAGTATAGGTCTTACCAAGACTTTTTAGACCATTCAAAATATCAGTAAATCTAGTATACATGCATGTGATAGTTTCAGTTTGTTCCATGCTAAACAATTCATATTTGTGCACTAAGATATTAATTTTAGATTCTTTTACTTGATTAGTACCCTCATAGGTAACTTCTAATCTATCTCAAATTTCTTTTACGGAAACACATGTAGAAATTCTATTAAATTCATTAGCATCTAAAGCATAATATAAAACATTCATGGCTTTTGCATTAAGCTGAGCCATTTTCCTATCATTCTCATTCCAATCCCTTTCGGGTTTAGGAACTATTGAACCATCTACCACGTGTGTGGGTGTGCTAGGTCCATTAGTGATTACACTCCATAGTTCATAATCTAAAGCTTGAATAAAATTCTCATTTTAGCTTTCCAATATCCATAATTTGTACCATTAAATAAAGGAGGTCTATTTGTGGATTGACCTTCAGCAAATGAAGATCCAGCTTGAGCTGCCATTTGAATCTTTAACTCTTGATCGTTGGATCAAATAAAAAAAATGAGTACTAGCTCCGATACCATGGCCCAGATGGCAACCCAAGAGGGGGGGTAAATTGGGTTCTTTTAAAAATTTTAATACTTTAGAACTATGTGCTTTGATATGAAAGAGCTGAGTGCAAAGTATAGATAAATGCTAAGCACAAATAACTGAGATAGAGAGAGAGACAAAGGCACGACAAACACAAAGATTTTATAGTGGTTCGGTATATCCAACACCTACGTCCACTCCCAAGCTTCACTTGGGTCCATACTATAATCTCTTGATTACAGTCGAGTTTTTTTACAAGCTCACAACTTAAAACTTGTTGTTTCCTCCGGGATCACAACGAACCCAGCTGGTTTTTCCGGGCTCACCAGCACAAAACCCAACCATAAGCTATCCTTAGCTTGTACCGAGGTGTACTACCTCCACTAATTCAATCCTCCAATTGAATTAGCAAACAATAATGCGAAATAGAGTTTTGAATACAACACAGCTCCTCAAATGAGCAAATATACAATAAAATAAGCAAAGGTAAGAAAAGCATGTTTAAAGCGATTTGGAAGTGAGCTTTTCTTCTTTTCCTCTTCTCCCTTGAAAGATTGAATCAGGCCTCAGCTCAGATTCTTCACAGAAAATCGCAGTTGAGAAGTTAGGATTTTGGGGCTTTTTGCTTTCTCTCTTCAAATGTTGAAATCTCTTGGATTTGATCTTAAGAAGCTTTTTGGATTTCTCCTTGAACTCTTCGAGATTGATGGACTTAAGCTCAGAGTTTTTTCTTTTTGATTTCTCTATATTTCTGTATTTTTCTCTCTTATTTTCAAACGGACGAATATCCCCCTTTTTATAGTCTTCAATCCAAGGTTAGTGGAAAATATAGCCTTTATGAGATGCCTGGATGTTTCTACACACAAAAAGAAATAGCCCTTAGAAGTTAGGTAGAAAAAATATTACCGTTGGAGTCGATTTGATATCTGAAAAATCTGTTCCTGACATGTTGGAGTCGGCTCCAACTTTTCAGGTGTCGGCTCCAAGTCGGGGTGTCCAAAAATAGTAATAAGAAGTTGTTGAGGAGTCGGCTCCGAAAAAGTTAAGTGTCGCTCGGCGCTTTCTGGAGTCGGCTCCGGAATCCAAGAGTGTCGGCTCCAACAATTTTTACAAAAACACGTTCTCTGTATCTCAGGTTAGAGTCGGCTCCAGAAACTCAGGTGTCGGCTCCCGATATCCAGGTGTTGGCTCCGAAAACTAATGCAGAAAAACTTCTTGTATCTCAGGTTGAAGCCGGCTCCGAAACTGTAGGTGTCGACTCCGGACCGTGCCGAAATTCTAGAAAAGTTCTAATATGCCCTGGGGTCGGCTCCTGACTGTTTGGGTGTCGACTCTAAGTTCTAACTTTCATAATTTCTTTTAAATTTTGATTCAAAACTTATCTCCTTATACTGTTGACTGATTAAACATTTTTAATCCCTGAAACACTTATTAAATTTGTCAGAAACATAGTAAATATACTCATGTCTTTTGTTAATCATCAAAACCAATAATTGGGTCAACAATATTACTTATTTTCCTTATGGAGCAAAATATTTTTTAAAATTTGTTTTATGTCTAAAATCTTCAGTGGGGATCAATGTATTTGCATGTGTATTACTGTTAGTAAAATTTAAAACTCATGTTTTTCATTGTATCTTTTATTGGACTAACTCCTACATGTAATCTGACTCAAATCCATCTGAGTTCGTGCTTACTCCAGTCTAAATAATTTCAAGGATTTAAAATATCTTTTCAGAGATCTCTGACTTGATTTTTAGCTTGGTTTGATAAAAGATACAAATCAGGTTGCTAGCTTTGCATTTTTAAGTTTACTGAACCTTATATATCACTTCATATAATTTCTCCAGTTATTATGAACAATGTGGATAGAAGTGGCTCTCTAACGGACATCAAATCGATCCAATGAACCACATTAGCCTAGGCTCACATGTGGATGCAAATCATGAAATAAGACATGATATATGGTGGTCATTGGATGCGATCCGCTGCTCCATCCAAGGATTGCGCAGTAACCTGCAATTCATACGAACTGAAATCCAGATGGATAAACTAGCAAACATATGTTTTGACACCCCTCCTCTTTCTCCAAGCATCAAGTGGTTATAAAATTAAATAGTCCAGATAATAAGAAATAATTTATTTTCAGCTCTATTCTGAAAAGGGTGCAATGGAATTTAAGTTTCTTTCTGCCAAAATATTATTCATGGGTCTGATAGACAATGGGGCTAGTTCCTTGCATATTGATTCAGAAGAACATTGTCATTATCTAAAAAGAGTCCCGTTACTTTAAAATTGGCTATCTACCCAGTCCATCCATTAGCAAAAAATTATGAAATCTACAAGAATATTTTTAGTATTTCAAAAAGGTTAATACAATACTTTTGACATGTTACAAACTTAAAGAAAAACTAGCAATGGTTAGTGTCACACCATTTGATTTGACAATCTTGATTTAGGCAAGTAATTCTTTGATAAAACAAATGTCATCATTTATTATAATTTTATAATTGCTTGTGCACACTGTTTGTTCCTTTGCTTTGAAAGTATGAAAAAGTCTTTGTCCACTGGATGCGGTGCAGGTCATGTGCACCGTACCTGACGATTGACGCATGGTGTGTACCAAGAGCAAAAACATCTTTTTGTCTTTGGCACGCGCACGCACCAATCGCCAGGCCCAATGCATACCGCACTCGGTACTACAAGACTTTTTCTTGAAAGAACACAATCAAAGGCCCAAAACCTTGCAGCCGGGTTTCAAACTTTCAAGGGTAGGCATCTCGCATAAAAACAAGTAATCTTTAGATCTTCAACGATAGGTGGGGTACCAAGGGTTTCATAAATCCAGTCATGAAGAGGTAGTTTTTGGATCACAAAGAATAAGCTGTGTAACTTAGAAGGAACAAAATGACACCATGACATTTCTGTGTGACATAGTTCCTACTGGAGAGATGAGGCATCTAATTAGGTTGCCATTATCTAAATTTTGCTTGATGAGATGATATTTCATAATTACTGCTCAATTAGTATCTTTTACAGATGCTGCACATGGTACTCATGCACGTGTGATAAATCCAAAGACCATGATTTCTGAATGCTCCATTAAGTAATTACATTGGTTTATCAACCAAATCAAGAATTATTCAAGATTAATAATAGTGGGTTCCTAAAAATTATTCCATTGAAGTTCGATGGCAGAGATTTTTTTTTCTCAGTAACTATTAGAATATGGAAGAGCTGACAAAACATGCACATTGAGCACAATGTGTATATCTATCTCCAGAACAGTTGAGAACTGCAGTGAGAAAACAATGCATTAATGCCATGCCCATAATTTTAGGCATATTAAGGCGCCCACTAATTTTGTTACATAAAGAATAAATTATACGCAATCAGGAAGAAAATTTTCAGTACCTTACCTGTATAGTACTGAGTTTTAGTTTGGTAGGAACTGAACCTGTTTGAACTAATTTATACCATTCGGTACTGATCTGTACTGCTTGGTACTGAAACATTAAGAGTGAAAAAGAATGAAATATTATCTTGGCATGGAATGCGTATCGTGCTGTTCTGACTCACACTATACCAAATCAGTAATGTATCGCTATAGGTCTCAGTACTGATCTTGCGAACCTTGATTGGCATGTTGATTTGACCTCTATAACAATATGATACTGGTATAGGGATCTAGTACTAACATAACAATCTTGGGATGGTTAAGGTAAAGTTTATATGGTGAGATTGACGATTAAAATAAAAAAAAGTATGGACACAAGTCATTAGATTGTACAACAAACGATATGGAGGGAGACACGATATGAAGGGAGCACAGATTGGTGCGGGTCCAAACCTGCTGGTTCACATAACCACAAAAAAAAAATGTTGGGTGGCACAAGTTGGACAACCTGAAATGTCATTAGAAGTCTAATATCCTTGATAGCAAAACAAGTAAATTTATATGATACAAATTAGTCTCCATGGTAACCCTTTCACATTTTTAGTGAAACACCTTCATATACTGATTTATTAATAATGAACTTTGAGCAAGTGAACTATTACTGCTCTAGCTATGGCCTCCTACATGTCATGTTCCTGCAATATATATACAAGAATCTTCAGCTGTATTTTTTATAAATGGGAGCATTAGAACAGCAAGGTGAGAACATGTTTGTTTATCAATATTTAAGCAATATATGTAAATCTTTTCCAATCCATGTAAGAAAGACTTCATCATGAACTGTAATGCTGTGATCACCTAATCTACTGAGCATGCATATGTACGCATAAGTCTCCTGTAGTAAATAATATACTACTTAGCTGCTTTGGTCGATATTCATGTTCAAGGCCCCATCTGATGGCAGAGCCAGAGCACATTGGTCAGTTAATTGGTAGGCAATGATTGCAAATGTTTTCCAATAAAAACCCACATGCCACAATTATTTTTCCCCAACAATTACTTCACTAGGAACTCAAATGAACTATCAAAAACAAAGCCCAACCACATTGCAATAATGAGAGTTGCCGATGGTTTTATTTATTTTCTTTTCATGAACAAGCTAACGACCTGTCTGAAACCCCCTCCCCCTGGTTATCATAGACCAACCTGTTATAGCATGTACACCATACTGAAATCTATCCTCCGGCTCGGGCGTGATCGGGCTGCAGCATGAGCTCCCTCCTGGGCGGACCTGCAAGACAGTCCTCACGCGAGAGGTGTTGGGGGTGGCCCTCTGCGGAAGACCCTCTGACGCCCAAGTCAGTGGAGACCAGCAATCAACAAATATGGGGAGAAGGATCCTCCGAGAAGAGTTCCTCCGAGCTCTCGTGGGAGCTTTCATGGTGGAGTGTAAGAACTGCGAATGAAAAATGGGCATGGAATAGCCGTACCTGAGAGGCTTGAGGGTGGTAGTATTTATAGGCGGTCACCTGACTTCTTGGACGTGCTCTGGATGAGGTCTGAAAGTTGTTGGGATTCGAAACGGATTCGAATCAGGTTGTTACAGGGCCGGTAGGATCCATATCTTGTTAGTTAGAGGATCGACGGCTGGGAGGCAGGGAGAGCTGGCCGATGGCTCGAGACTCAATGGCTGTGTGGTCCCTAGGCCACTATTGTAGGTCCTATGCCATGTCTTGGCATGATTCCTTGTTTGGAATCTTATTTTGTTACAGTGAATTTGAACTCTCCCGTGCCAAATTCCGCAGAGGTGTTTTGAACTGTGGTTCAGTCATCATAGTTGGCGGAGGCTCGGCAGAGGTAGGTGCCAAGGCACAAGGGGCCAATGTGGCAGCCATAAATGCCTTAATGCATGAAAGAAAATAAGGCATTGAATGCCTTAAAGCAAGTGGATATACGTGGCCTTTATGAGGTCATAAATGCCTTGATGCAAAAGACATAGCGTGGTTGCGGAGGCCGAGGTATGTTGGCCAAGCTATGCCGAAGCTGGCCGAGGCTGAGGCTGGCCAAGCTATGCTGGCCGAGCTATGCTGAAGCTGGCTGAGGCTGAGGTTGGCCGAGCTATGCTGGCCGAGCTATGTTGGCCGAGCTATGCTGAGTTGGCCGAGCTATGCTGGCCGAGCTATGTTGGCCGAGCTATGCTGAAGCTGGCTGAGGCTGAGGTTGGCCGAGCTATACTGGCCGAGCTATGTTGGCCGAGCTATGCTGAAGCTGACTGAGGCTGAGGCTGGCCGAGCTATGCTGGCCGAGCTATGTTGGCCGAGCTATGCTGAAGCTGGCTGAGGTTGAGGTTGGTCGAGCTATGCTGGCCGAGCTATGTTAGCCGAGCTATGCTGAAGCTGGCCGAGGCTGAGGCTGGCCGAGCTATGCTAGCCGAGCTATGTTGGCCGAGCTATGCTGAAGCTGGCCGAGCTATGCTGGCCGAGCTATGTTGGCTGAACTATGCTGAAGCTGGCTGAGGCTGAGGCTGGCCGAGCTATGCTTTCTCCTTTCTTTTTATTCCATTAAATGCTGGCCAAGTCATTATGACCGTTTCTGCACCATTAAATGCTCCAGCTTATTGATTTGACTGTCGGATATTAATGAGGGGGCCCTTGGGAGAACCCATACATATGACGTGGCCCTTTTTTCCCTCTTGTTCTCTTTCTTCATTATGAGGAGACTCTTGTTGCTAGAATGTCGCGCTAGCAGGCCAGCTGGAAAGCAGGGCATTTGGACTGGGCGCGACCCCATCGCCGATGTGAGTGGTCAACAATGCAATGACGATTTTACCCCTCATCACATGCCCCCACTCCCTAGTTCGAAGTGTAATTTTGGATATAGGGAGTAGAATTCTGGAGCAATCTTATTTAGGGGACGTGTCATTCGATCCTCTATAGAGGAAGTGTTTATCTCTATGTAGGTTAGAGAAAGGCCTGGGCGGCCTCTTGCTGAAGTAAAATAAGGTGCTTTAGTTGCACTAGGGTGTCCGAGAAATTATCCAACTGGGACGAAGCTTTAGTGCTATATCACTCGGATTGGCCGAGGCTGCAGAAATATATCACTCAGTCTTCTGCCAAGGCTTTTGATAATAAGAGATGCACTCCGGCTCTGGCCGGGGCTTTTGATAATAAGAGATGCACTCTGGCTATGGCCGGGGCTTTTGATGATAAGAGATGCACTCCGGCTCTGGCCGGGGCTTTTGAAGATAAGAGATGCACTCCGGCTCTGGCCGGGGCTTTTGATAATAAGACATGCACTCCGCTCTGGCCGGGGCTTTTGATGATAAGAGATGCACTCCGGTTCTGGCCGGGGCTTTTGATAATAAGAGATGCACTTCGGCTCTGGCCGGAGCTTTTTATGACCTGCTTCTCATTGTAACTTTCAAGGAGAGTTATAAAATTTCGCAGGCCTTTTAAAAACTAAACTTAATTCAATGAATAAAAATGGGTCTAGAAAGAGCGTACTTTTATGGATGAATTTATTACTCGGTTGTTGCGAGCCTTCAGAAATATATCACTCGGTCTTTGGCCGATGCTCTGGAAATTTATTACTCGGTTGTTGCCGAGCCTTTAGAAATATATTATCGGTCGTTGCCGAGCCTTCCCAAGATGCTACTCGGTTGTAACTGAGGCTTCCAAATATTAATTGCTACTCGGTTGTGACCGAGGCTTCAAATAAATTACTCGGTGTTGCCGAGCCTTCAAATAATAAATTACTCGGTGTTGCCGAGCCTTCCAAGATGCTACTCGGTTGTAACCTAGGCTTCCAAATAAATTACTCGGTATTGCCGAGCCTTCAAAGATGCTACTCGATTGTAACCGAGGCTTCCGAATATTAATTGCTACTCGGTTGTGACCGAGGCTTCAAATA
This sequence comes from Calamus simplicifolius, assembly GCA_900491605.1. Classification (NCBI taxonomy): domain Eukaryota; kingdom Viridiplantae; phylum Streptophyta; class Magnoliopsida; order Arecales; family Arecaceae; genus Calamus; species Calamus simplicifolius. Next base: position 385,648 of record UESW01001353.1, read on the forward strand.
ATAAATTACTCGGTGTTGCCGAGCCTTCAAAGATGCTACTCGGTTGTAACCGAGGCTTCTAAATATTAATTGCTCGGTGTTGCCAAGCCTTCCAAGATGCTACTCGGTGTAACCGAGGCTTCCAAACATGCCAAACAGAGGCTTCCAAATAAATTACTCGGTGTTGCCGAGCCTTCCAAGATGCTACTCGGCTATAACCGAGGCTTCCAAATATTAATTGCTACTTGGTTGTGACCGAGGCTTCAAATAAATTACTCGGTGTTGCCGAGCCTTCAAATAATAAATTACTCGGTGTTGCCGAGCCTTCCCAAGATGCTACTCGGTTGTAATCGAGGCTTCCAAATAATTACTCGGTGTTGTCGAGCCTTCCAAGATGCTACTCGGCTGTAACCGAGGCTTCCAAATATTAATTGCTACTCGGTTGTGACCGAGGCTTCAAATAAATTACTCGGTGTTGCCAAGCCTTCAAATAATAAATTACTCGGTGTTGCCGAGCCTTCCCAAGATGCTACTTGGTTGTAACCGAGGCTTCAAAAATAAATTACTCGGTGTTGCCGAGCCTTCCAAGATGCTACTCGGTGTAACCGAGGCTTCCAAATAAATTACTTGGTATTGCCGAGCCTTCCCAAGATGCTACTCGGTTGTAACGAGGCTTCCAAATATTAATTGCTACTCGGTTGTGATCGAGGCTTCAAATAAATTACTCGGTGTTGCCGAGCCTTCAAATAATTACTCGGTGTTTCCAAGCCTTCAAGATTATATTTTACTTGGCACTGCCAAGGTTCGGAGACCGTTACTCGGTTGTAGCCGAGCCTTCAAGATTATATTTTAGTTTGCGCTGCCAAGGTTCGGAGACCGTTACTCGGTTGTAGCCGAGCCTTCAAAATTATATTTTACTTGGCGCTGCCAAGGTTGGAGACCGTTACTCGGTTGTAGCCGAGCCTTCAAGATTATATTTTACTTGGCGCTGCCAAGGTTCGGAGATTTATTGCTCGGCCCAGCCGAGGTTCGGAGATTTGTTGCTCGGCCCAGCCGAGGTTCGGAGATTTATTGCTCGGCCTAGCCGAGGTTCGGAGATTTCCCTACTAATGATATCTGCGGAGGTTGTCTGCATTCTACGTCCGAGGAATGGATTTCCCATTCAGATCCTGGAGCTTGTAGGTGCCGGGTCCGATGACTTCCGTCACTTGATAGGGGCCTTCCCAGTTTGGTGCCAGCTTTCCTTGCTCCAGCGGTTTGGAGACAGATGCTTTCCGGAGAACGAGGTCGCCGGGCAAGAAAGCTTTCCCTTTGACTCTGGAGGCATGATAGCACCCGCGGAGAGGGAAGTCCTATCTCCACGGGGATGATAGCTTCTACTCCGAAGGCCATCCGGAACGGGGTCCCGCATGTGAAAACTCTCTGGGTGGTGCGGTAGGCCCACTGGCCGAGGTGAAGCTGGACGTCGGACTTCTGTGAAGCATGGAGTCAAGAACTCCTTGTCTTGGCTTTATGACGCCATCCTTCCTCACGCAAAAGGTGCCTAGGGGGCAACGCGGCAGCCATAAATGCCTTAATGATGGAAGGAGATAAGGCATTAAATGCAGGTAGATGCACATGGCCTTTATGAGGCCATAAATGCCTTGGTGCGCATAGCGCGGCTATGGAAGCCGATCTGTTGTGCCAAGGCAAGGAGAAGGCGGAGACGGCGTCGAGTCGTGGCGAGAGGACACCGGAGAGATGAATCGGGCCCGCCGAGATCTGGGGAGATCCTTGTCGCAGCCCCCTTGCGGGACTGGTCTGGCCTCCTTAGGTCGACATGGGGGGTCCGCAACTCCATGCGGACCAGAAGAAGAAGTGGCTGGAGAAAGAGGAGCTGCGGCCTCTTCGGGGAGGCATGGAGCAGGGGTAGCTATAACTGGATGGGGAGCTGTATGGCGCTCCTGAACTAGACGGGTCAGGGCCTGGACCTGCTGGACCAGTATGGCGAACTGGTCCTAGGTTTTAGAAGTTGCCCTTCTCCGATTAGCCATTGGAGAGGTTCTCTTCCAGATCGAGATCCTTGTCTCCTTTTTCAAGTTTAATGGGACTTGAGGCCCTTCCTCTAGCGCCAATCTGTTGCTGCTGAAATCTATCCTCCGGCTCGGCGCGATCGGGCTGCAGCGTGGGCTCCCTCCTGGGCGGACCTGCAAGACAGTCCTCACGCGAGAGGCGTTGGGGGTGGCCCTCTGCGGAAGACCCTCCGACGCCCAAGTCAGTGGAGACCAGCAATCAACAAATATGGGGAGAAGGATCCCCGGGAAGAGTTCCTCCGAGCTCTCGTGGGAGCTTTCATGGCGGAGTGTAAGAACTGCGAATGAAAAATGGGCGTAGAATAGCCGTACCTGAGAGGCTTGAGGGTGGTAGTATTTATAGGCGGTCACCTGACTTCTTGGACGTGCTCTGGATGAGGTCTGAAAGTTGTTGGGATTCGAAACGGATTCGAATCAGGTTGTTACAGGGCCGGTAGGATCCGTATCTGGTTAGTTAGAGGATCGACGGCTGGGAGGCGGGGAGAGCTGGCCGATGGCTCGAGACTCAATGGCTGCGTGGTCCCTAGGCCACTATTGTAGGTCCTAGGCCACGTCTTGGCATGATTCCTTGTTTGGAATCTTATTCTGTTACAGTGAATTTGAACTCTCCCGTGCCAGATTCCGCAGAGGTGTTTTGAACTGTGGTTCAGTCATCATGGCTGGCGGAGGCTCGGCGAAGGTAGGTGCCAAGGCACAAGGGGCCAATGTGGCAGCCATAAATGCCTTAATGCATGGAAGAAAATAAGGCATTGAATGCCTTAAAGCAAGTGGATATATGTGGCCTTTATGAGGTCATAAATGCCTTGATGCAAAAGACATAGCGTGGTTGCGGAGGCCGAGGTATGTTGGCCGAGCTATGCCGAAGCTGGCCGAGGCTAAGGCTGACCGAGCTATGCTGGCCGAGCTATGCTGAAGCTGGCTGAGGCTGAGGTTGGCCGAGCTATGCTGGCCGAGCTATGTTGGCCGAGCTATGCTGAAGCTGGCTGAGGCTGAGCTGGCCGAGCTATGCTGGCCGAGCTATGTTGGCCGAGCTATGCTGAAGCTAGCTGAGGCTAAGGTTGGCCGAGCTATGCTGGCCGAGCTATGTTAGCCGAGCTATGCTGAAGCTGGCCGAGGCTGAGGCTGGCCGAGCTATGTTGGCCGAGCTATGCTGGCCGAGCTATGTTGGCCGAGCTAGGCTGAGGCTGGCCGAGCTATGCTTTCTCCTTTCTTTTTATTCCATTAAATGCTGGCCAAGTCATTATGACTGTTTCTGCACCATTAAATGCTCCAGCTTATTGATTTGACTGTCGGATATTAATGAGGGGGCCCTTGGGAGAACCCACGCATATGACGTAGCCCTTTTTTCCTCTTGTTCTCTTGTGCGCTAGCCCTTTTTTTCCTCTTGTTCTCTTTCTTCATTATGAGGAGACTCTTGTTGTTAGAATATCGCGCTAACAGGCCAGCTGGCAAGCAGGGCATTTGGACTGAGCGCGACCCCATCGTCGATGTGAGTGGTCAACAATGCAATGACGATTTTACCCCTCATCACCATACAACAAATAGTCTCACCAAAACCTAGTTAAAGTGTGAGCGCTGAATGAGAGCTTTGAACAAACCTCACCAAACCTTTTCTTCAACCCGTTCAAAAAAAAGAAGAAAAAAAGGAAAAGAAAAAAAAAATGCAGTAAAGATCCAAAAGGGGAACCCCAGCCTAAAATAATCTTTCCTCCCACAAATATATCAACCTTAAATTCTTGAGATATGAGAATTGATGTCAAAGAATATTCAAGACAAAAGTTGCTCATGGATGAGTAAATGCATAAGCCATGGTAATAAAGGTACTAAGGAAAATTGCATCTCCACGGTAGTATTTAAAAGTTGGTTCTCAAAGTGGGGCATTAATACTAGCACTACTAAGCAGGGCTAAATGAAAAACTAAAATGAAAAATAGCTAACGTGCATTTAAGTTGTTCATTGGAAATAATATGTCAAAGGGTTGATGTGTTTAGAAGTTTCCCTGTTGCATGCTCGCAGCATTTTGGGATGACCATCCCTTTTTGATCAATGTATCACACATGACGGTAGAACTGGTATTCACTTCCTAGCTACAACAGAATAAAAATTGAATCAATGTACTAAAAGGATCTAAAAATGAGCAGGATTCAGATAAAATAGGCTTAGCATAAATTTTCTAATTAATTTGAAAGGAATTACTAGACCAATGCCGTGATGAAGAACGGTCTAGTTACGGTTAACATGGACGACAAGTTATTTTCCTGACAAGGAGTTTGGTGAAGAACATATTTGGTTTCTATCAGACTATAAGACTACTGGACATGATTTAGTTCCATAGTCTAGAAAATTTAGCTTGCCACTCTAATCTTATGAATATGATGTACATGGAGAGGACTGATGCATGTATTTATGAGTCTAAAAAGATTACTGATTATGGGATATAATTGAAAATGAAAACTTATGATTTTTATGTACATGAATGGAAATGTTAATTGGTAGGCTTTCATCTAGTACTTAGGTAGGTTTCCAGTCTGAATCAAGAACTCCTGTATTTGAATTACTGAAAGTTGAGAAAACAGCTATCCAGATGAACTTTCAATGTCATATAGATTATCTGAATTTGTTGTTGTATATTTTATGTATTCCTTATTTTCTCATATGTTCTTTTCTTTTCTCCCCTTTTTGAAATTTCTCTATTCTATCCTTCATTGTTGCATGCTCTTCGGTTTCCTATTGTTTCGGGAGAGTAAGAAGGTATGGCAACAAAAGCAACAAGAGGGATAAAACTAGACTTTCATCAAATGGATATTAACAGTTTTCACTGCAACCAATATTATATACTGACGTACCAATCTGTGCAACATCAACAAAGGTGAAACAACATTGGAAGATATAAAAGGAAAAAGTGGCTTTTACAACTGTTCAAATAACTTATTGCAGATGCCAACAATAAAATCACATAGCAAATCACAACCCAAAACTCTTGGAAATCACTAGAACGTTAGTTCAATTTGTAATCAGACTAGAACAATAATATCCCAGGACGTTCTAGCTGGATTCAGTTCGTTTGCTCGGTTTGACAACTAGCTTTAAAAAAAGAAAAATAAAAATCTTACAGGGGCATAGCAGATCACTTTTTCCAGCTGAATAAATTTCTGTTAAGTTACACCACATAAATTTTTTTTTTTTTTTTCATTTACCAAGAGTAATTGAATGAGATATTCAAATAGAACAGCAGAACGGGGGCTGATTTGCTGCTGAAATATTTCTAATCTTGTAAATAGATGGAATATGAAATATTTCACAACACCATGCTTCCTTCAGTTGAATTATGCTTTCATGGGATTTCCAATAATTCTAGCTATTTAGTTAATTTCTTTTTTTTTTCTTTTTTGAGGAATTATATTTAGTTGATTTCAAGTGTTAACAATGGCTATCTATGGCCTATTACTGTAATATGTATTTAGCTGGCTGTGAATTGCAGGTTTACCAATGTGACTTTGAAGATAAAAGGTAGTGTTTCCAACTTACCTTATCCAATGGTCACTCAAGAAATACACCAAATTAGTAAGAAAATCAGTTCAAATTACAAATTACTATGCAGTCAAACCAAATTAAAAAGTGCTAACTCTATAACCAAAAATGAATGGTGCATACCTCAGGAACCTCGTCATGGGGGCAGTGACCTGCTGGGCTAATCTCATAATATGGTACTTCTGGCAGTTGTTTTTTCACTTTAAAGCCCCAAACAGGCCTAACCCAGGGGTCTTCCTTGCCATACATAAGGCAAATGGGAATGTCTTGGATTTGACACCTACATTCAGAAGAAAAAATTAGAGATGGAATAAATGGAATAATAAACAACTCTGTATGTCAAGGGCATAGAGGTTACAAGCTTTGGACAATTCATAATTGGCAGATTTGGACTTGTGTCTAATAGTTTAGTTCCTGCAATACCTCAACAAGGCTTCCTGGAAGGATAGCTGTCCCTTGGGAGCAAATATTATTGAGGCAAATGATGCAGCTGCTGCAGGATGTTGCGTTGTTTCAACTATGCGAGAGAAGACTTTGTCAACCTTAGTGGAAGGGTCAGCATAAACTTGATTTATTAGCTCCAGAATGCTCCTGGGGTCGCTTATCTTCTGCCATCTAAATCATAGAAAAGACCGTCTAAGCTCATTCTTATTTAAGAACAAAATGAATGGATAATTAAGCTTATAAGATTTTCTACGTCTATAATTTGATGACTAGAAAGCATCAAATATCAGCATAGAAAGCAATTGCTTTTACCCTAAACTGACACTAATTATATTTATAAGATTTCAAAATAATGTGTTTCCACTGGAGTCCAAACAAATATTGACCCAAACAGGTTTACTGATCCAATGGTTGCATATGGATCCAATTATCAAACCATTTGTGCAGGAATGGTGCCATCACTCATTAAAAAGAACTATATCCAGTCTGCATACCCCAAGATGACCCAGTCAGGCCCCACATAGCTGGATCACATTAAATGGTTCCTTAAATTGAGACTTGACTAATTTAATCCATATTACAAACAATTAAGACCATTTTCCAGATTTGTTTCTTAAGCAGGTGAGGCAGAAAAGAATCCGAGGTCAAAATAGACTCATTAGAGAACCCAGAGAAAAATAAAATGTTCAAAAAAGTTACTAGCTCTGGGTTGCATGCCGCAAAGTAGAGAGCTACAAAGCCTCCTAGAGAGTTCCCAACAACATAAACTGGTTCACCAATAACCTGTGAAATGATATGCCAAATATCAGTATGCAACTTGCAAACAAGACTTGCAAGAATCAAAAGATAATGAGTTCACTGTTACAGTGCAGAGTTTTCATGACAGTGAAATTGGTTTACTTGGCTAACAAGGTCTATGCAGACATGAAGATAAAAAGGTTAAATAGATGTTCTGATAATGTTTCTGAATTCTCTTATGTTAGCTGGTTACAAAAGGAGGAATGAGAGCTAGCAAGTTAAGTAGGAATCTGTCACGCCCAGACCCAAAATTTGAGCTAGGGTGACAACCCGCCGCATGCCTGGCATGCATGGCGTCCCGAATTATGACATATAAATCAATATAGGGCAATAATTAAATATATTCAATTCAAATCCATAACTTAATACAAGCCATAACTATAAGGTTTGAGCTACAAGCCCTACACATAAGCACCACTGAGGTTACATCAATATATGGATCTAAATTATTTTAATAGAAGCTCCATCCACCTCATAATTCCTTCATCAGTCTAGAGGCTCTGAAAAACATTGTGAGATTTATATAAGCTCACACTTAATAAGTAAGCATATTATGTAAAATAGCCATATATCATTTCAAGGTATTATCATATCATTTCAAGATATTATCAAATCACATTTACATGTAAAAAAGTTCATCATTTCAAGATATTATCAAATCACATTTACATGTAAAAAGCTTCATCATTTCAAGATATTATCATATCATTTCAAGATATTATCAAATCACATTTACATGTAAAAAGCTTCATCATTTCAAGATATTTTCATATCATGTCAAGATATTATCAAATCACTTTTGTATGTAAAAAGCTTTCAATTTTAAATATATTTATCATGTTATCAGAACATGCATATCATCAGCTCAAAATAATTTGGAAGCTTAATAAATGTCAAAATATGCAATGTAAACAAACCCACTATATTTATATAATCACTATTTTTCTATGTGTCCCACGGCCCTACAACACCCAACCGGTGCATCATTCGTAAATGTCCCCTAAGAGGAAGGGTCCTAGTACCAGTGTTATGCCAAATCATAATCAAACAGAATACATCCTACAGATGTGTGTCTTCCATATATCTTCTCCTGTGGAGGTAGGTCACGTATCACTTGGCATTTCATATCATTTCACATCACATGAGAACCACAGTGACATATAAGTATAATTCAGTATTATTATCATATTTGTATCACACATCATGAATCATCATAAACATAAGCTTCTCACATCAGATATACAGTGGTTTGTATATTCATAGCATAACAGTATCGTTATATTTTGCAAAGCCAAAATAACCACATCCTTCAATTTTTGCATATTTATAATCACTACTTTGCAAAATATTAGCAATCATATATAATTATCTCAATAGTACCAACATATTTTGCAAGGTCAAAGTAATTATATTTTGCATATATACATATAAGCCATTTCTTGCAAAATATTACCATTTGTAATATTCATAGCAAATACTTATTTGAAAACTCATGGTACTATTTATTAATTCAAAATAGTCAATATAAATGAAACTCCATTTTTCTCATTTCATAAATATGCATACAGCTATAAATTTAAAGATCGATTTATTAAATAATTTATGAAATCATGATAATTGGCTTACTTACCTCTGTACGCTAATCCCAAACAATAAACCAGCTATTTGGACATCTGGGAACCTATAGGTTTTGGTATATGTTCGATGAGCATCATGGCATCATGCAATTCCCCAGCACGCCCAAGAAGATCAACCATGATAACATAATGCTCTGAATCAGGAAACACCCTATAAACATCATACATGCTATCAAAAATCCTTCTCCCCTCCTCAACCAATCCAGCATGGCTGCAAGCAAACAAGATAGATACAAATACAACACTGTTCGGTCTGACTGATGATTCAATCATATGTTCAAATGCAGCAATGGCTCTGCTGCCAAGGTCATGGATTTCATAACCTGTAGCACCCAAAAATACTTTGTTCTCAAAACCATTGGTGACCAGGTAACCATGGAGGCAGACAGTTTGATGCTGAAATCCCAACTGAGAACACGTCCCGAGAACCTTCATCATTGTAACTGCATCAGGAACAGATCCATCCAAAAGCATATCTTTGAACACTCTCAATGACTCATTGGCCAAACCAATATGAGCATAACCACCTATGATGGCAGCCCAGGAGACCACATCCTTCTTTGCCATTTGATTGAAGATATACATCGCCTTATTGTAACTTGAACATTTCATGTACATATCAATCAGTGCAGTGGAAACAACCAACTCTGATTCCAATCCGATATCATTCATCTTCATGTAAACATTCAAAGCTTCAATAGGTCTCCCATTTTGGGCATAACAAGCCACCATACAACTCCAAGTTACCACATCTCTTCGAGGCAACACCTCAAACAACCTGGAAGTCCGAAGTACAACATCCACCTCATTCTCTCTCTCATTTGATTCCTCCCCCTCTCTCTCTCTCACTCCCTCCCTTCCTCTTTCTCTCTCTGGAATGGAAGGAAGCTCACCTGTTGCAAACGCGGCAAAGATGAGGGGAAGGAAGTGCCCGTGTCTTCTTTTAAAGCCAACACAGACGCTTCGCGACACCTCAGATCCAGGGACTAGAAATCCAATCGTTACGTGATAATTGGAAACCCAGTCGACACGCGCAAATGCAGGAGTCCCGGGCGTCACCCATTCCAGGGATCTCACAATTAAGTCTCGCGATTTAGGTAATTAAGTCCAGGGGTTACATTCTCCCCAAGTAATTACCTGGGGTTGCATTCTCCCTCCTTATAAAATTTCGGCCTCGAAATTGATACACTTCCAATAAATATAGAATTCAAATTTGCTATCCCATAATCAACTAAATTTTATTGTCAACAGTCATCGATACATCATTTATCTATATTAGGATAAGATAATTATGGATATTTCTTTTTCATTTCCTTCTCAAGCTACCAAATAGCCTCCATCTCAGAATGATTACTCCACTGAACCTTGATATAAGGAATGCTACACCATCTCAGAACTTGATCCTTGCGGTCCACGATGCGCACAAGATGATCTTCATAGGTCAATTCTTTCTTAAGCTAAATTGGTTCATAACGGGAGCTTAGAATATTCCTCCTCAATCATAAAGATATGAAACATATTGAACACCCCAAAGAGTAATGAAAGCAGTGCTAAGCTATAAGCCGCCACCTATATATTTTGATCAAAATCTCAAATGGCCTAATGTATTGCGGGCTCAAATCACCTTTAACACAAATCTCATCACATCATTAGTTAGTAAAACTTCCAAATGATCTTCAACCTGAAATTTCAAATCTTTCTTTTTGACATCAACATAACTTTTCTATTAACTCTGAGCTACAAGAAGTTGCTTTAATTAATGATACTTTTTCATATTTGCTAAACTAGCTCAGTATCCAAAATTTTCTCTCTCACTTCATCTCAATAAAAGGGAATCTACACCTTATATCATAGACAACTTAAATGAATCCATTTGAATATTGGCTTGGTAACCATTAAAATAAGAATTTCACTAAGGGTAAGAAGCTATACCAAGCACTTCCTAAATCCATCACACAGGCTCGCAGTATATCATCTAAAATCTAATTGATTCCTACAGCTTGTCCATCTATTTGAGGGCGGAAGGCTGGATTGAAATTCAGCTTAATCCACTAAGCTTTATGAAGACATCATCAAATTAGAAGAGTGAGATAAATGGATACAAACTCAATTTACTCAGTTTACTACTAAACTAGAAATAAATATTAACATTTTTATCTCACTAAAATTTCATCCTCGAAATTAAATGTCCACTAATTTTTGTACCATTATAGATACTCACTAGCAAACTTTTATTTCATTCCCAAGTACCCAAATGACGTGTCCAACTTTAACAATTAATTTAATCTTTCTACCAAATAAATTGAATTCCTTAAGAATTATTTCTTTCCTATCATTTTTTTTTTAAATACCTTAACTTCTCACAACACAATCATCGTAAATATCATGGAGTCCATCACATGTATTATGTCATCCATTCTTAAAGTTAGTAACATATCAGTTACTCTTAATTCTCGATAAGACAGTTCTAATTCTTGTGAATTAGATATAAGATAGTTTTCTTCCAATGCTTTCTCAATTCTTGAATAGTTGAATGTGCCATTAATCATTATGACACTTATTTCAATCATCATAACATACTTGGTTTCACTCTTGAATACTTCAAGCTAACATCAATGAACATTCTGCCAATCATTTAGGATATCTTTCATAATTATCATAATTAACTAATTTATTTTCTTTGAATAATAGTGTCATCATTAATCATCAATAATTAATTTATCTCCTTCATATTTATTAGTAATTACCACCACAACCAATCAATTTCTTTTGAATAGATCAGTTTATCCTCAATAAATATTGCAATTTAAATGATTCAAATCCTTGAATCAATTATTTTATTACCAATGACTGTCAAAATCATCTAATAATTATGTTGGTTTTTATAGATTATGCAATGTCTCATGCCATAACATGGCCAATAATTCAAACCCTTCAAATATCTCAAAGTGACCTCACTGATCTAGCTCAGATGGATATATGACTTATAAGGTCTATAAAGATCGAAAATACACTTACCATCCAAAAGATAATTAGAAAATTATAGTAATCTCTCTATAATTTGAAAGTGATATTAGATGTATCCTTAACCATAATCCATAATTGATAATAATCAAAAATAAAATCTTCTCCCTCCTTCTTCCTTAAAATAATTGTGCCACTTATGGCTGATTGATAATTTATCTATCCTAGAGAAAGATATCTACTTAGGAACTTTGAAGAAAGGTAAAATAAGTAGGCACAATAAATTAATTAATAGATATCTTGATTTAGAAATCTATTAACAGATGAAAATCCTCATGAAATTCTTTATCAGTAAAATTTATCTTATTCTTATTTATCAGTAAAATTTACTTATTTATCAGTAAAATTTTTCACTTTCTACCATCAAAATATTTGATCATTTATAGCCAAAATCAGTACTAAAGATTAATAGAGTCTACCACTCTCAAAAACTTAAACAGTAATTGTCTTAGAATTTAAAATTTTATATTCTTCCTAAATGGTCAATCATGATATAATATGTAGTCAACTATTTCATTAACATCAGTATCAACCATCTCCATATCTAGCAAATTAACAATCAGTTTTGAACAAGCAATATCCACAATAAAAGTTCTCTTAGAAAAATTCACTATATATACTTATTTATCCAAACTCAAATTCAATTTTTTTTTAAGTACTCAATTGTAATTGATCAAAAATATGTAGTTAACTACTTCATTACCAAAATATCATCAATATTAATCATCTCTATAACCGGCAGATTAGCTCATAATCTTAACTTACAATATCAATAATGTAAGTTCTACAAATAAAATTCATTATATACAACCACATTCAAATTCAGATTTAATAACTCAAAATCCAAATATCTAACTCAATTGCAATATGGATATAATGATGTTATCTTAGTCATATTAGTCATCAATTATAATTTTTAACTACTATATTATATTCCATATATTCATCTATCTTTTATTGCATATCCAATTAAAGTTTTATCTACCCATATTATTTAAAGGTCTAAAACTGTTACGAGTCATTTCCAACAAGTTTGACGAAACTAAAACCTCTAGAAGCCCCTTAGCCTCCCCACTGATTAAGGTCACCAGCCTGCGAGTCCCACACTATATCATTAGCTTCAGGTGCGATGGTTCATTCTTAATTCCTATCAAATTCATATTTCAATTAATATCTTGATAAACTTTAAATTTCAGGCTTTCAAAGCATAATACCTGAAATTCCTTTAAAGTTATAATTGTCTCAATGTCATCCTAGTATTTTGCCTAAAGTGTCATCATGTATGTGTTCCTAAGGTCATAACCTAGGCTCTGATACCATAAAAGCTGTCACGCCCCAGACCTAAAATTTGAGCTAGGGTGACAACCCATCGTATGCCTGGCATACAAGGCGTCCCGAATTATGACACATAAATCAATATAGTGCAATAATTAAATATATTCAATTCAAATTCATAACTTAATACAAGCCATAACTATAAGGTTTGGGCTACAAGCCCTACACACAAGCACCACTGGGGTTACATCAACATAATGGATCTAAATTATTTTAATAGAAGCTCCATCCACCTCATAATTCCTTCATCAGTCCAGAGGCTCTGAAAAATATTGTGAGATTTACATGAGCTCACACTTAATAAGTAAGCATATTATAATGTAAAATAGTCATATATCATTTCAAGGTATTATCATATCATTTCAAGATATTATAAAATCACATTTACATGTAAAAAGCTTCATCATTTCAAGATATTATCAAATCACATTTACATGTAAAAAGCTTCATCATTTCAAGATATTATCATATCATTTCAAGATATTATCAAATCACATTTACATGTAAAAAGCTTCATCATTTCAAGATATTTTCATATCATGTCAAGATATTATCAAATCACTTTTGTATGTAAAAAGCTTCCAATTTCAAATACATTTATCATGTTATCAGAACATGCATATCATCAGCTCAAAATAATTTGGAAGCTTAATAAATGTCAAAATATGCAATGTAAACAAACCCACTGTATTTATAATCACTATTTTCTTATGTATCCTACGCCCTACAACACCCAACTGGTGCATCACTCTTAAATGTCCCCTAAAAGAAAGGATTCTGGTACCAGCATTATACATATCATAATCAAACAGAACACATCCTGCAGATGTGTCCTCCACATATCTTCCTCTATGAAGGTGGGTCCCGTATCATAATCAATTAAAATACATCCTACATATATGTGTCCTCCACATATCTTTCCCTATTGAGGTGGGTCACGTATCACTTGGTATTTCACATCATTTCACATCACATGAGAACCGCAGCGACATATATAAGTATAATTCAATATTATTATCATATTTGCATGTCGTACATCATGCATCATCATAAACATAAGCTTCTCACATCAATATACAGTGGTTTGTACATTCATAGCATAATAGTATCGTTATATTTTGCAAAGCCAAAATAATCACTTCCTTCAATTTTTGCATTTTATAATCACTACTTTGCAAAATATTAGCAATCACATATAATTATCTCAATAGTACCATCATATTTTGCAAGGTCAAAGTAATTATATTTTTGCATATACATATATAAGCCATTTCTTGCAAAATATTACCATTTGTAATATTCATAGCAAATACTTATTTATAAACTCATGATACTATTTATTAATTCAAAATAGTCAATATAAATGAAACTTCATTTTTCATTTCATAAATATGCATGCAACTATAAATTTAAAGATCTATTTATTAAATAATTTATGAAATCATGATAATTGGCTTACTTACCTTAGTACGCTAATCCCAAACAATAAACCAGCTATTTGGACATCTGGGAACCTATAGGTTTTGGTATATGTTCGATGAGCATCATGGCATCATGCAATTCCCCAGCACGCCCAAGAAGATCAACCATGATAACATAATGCTCTGAATCAGGAAACCTCATAAACATCGTACAAGCTATCAAAAATCCTTCTCCCCTCCTCAACCAATCCAGCATGGCTGCAAGAAAACAAGATAGATACAAATACAACACTGTTCGGTCTGACTGATGATTCAATCATATGTTCAAATGTAGCAATGGCTATGTTGCCAAGGTCATGGATTTCATAACCTGCAGCACCCAAAAATACTTTGTTCTCAAAACCATTGGTGACCAGGTAACCATGGAGGAAGACAATTTGATGCTGAAATCCCAACTGAGAACACGTCCCGAGAACCTTCATCATTGTAACTGCATTAGGAATAGATCCATCAAAAGCATATCTTTGAACACTCTCAATGACTCATTGGCCAAACCAATATGAGCATAACACCTATGATGGCAGCCCAGGAGACCACATCCTTCTTTACCATTTGATTGAAGATATCCATCGGCTTATTGTAACTTGAACACTTCATGTACATATCAATTAGTGCAGTGGAAACAGCCAACTCTGATTCCAATCCCACATCATTCATCTTCATGTAAACATTCAAAGCTTCAATAGGTCTCCCATTGGCATAACAAGCTACCATACAACTCAAGTTACCACATCTCTTCGAGGCAACACCTCAAACAACCTGGAAGTCCAAAGTACAACATCCGCCTCATTCTCTCTCTCATTTGATTCCTCCCCCTCTCTCTTCTCTCTCCCTCCCTTCCTCTCTCTCTCTAGAATGGGAAGGAAGCTCACATTGCAGACACGGCAAAGATGAGAGGAAGGAAGTGCCCGTGTCTTCTTTTAAAGCGACGCAGACGCTTCACGATACCTCAGATCTAGGGACTCGGAAATCCAATCGTTACGTGGTAATTGGAAACCCAGCCGACATGCGCAAATGCGGGAGTCCCAAGTGTCATCCGTTCTAGGGATCTCACAATTAAGTCTCGCGATCTAGGTAATTAAGTCCTGGGGTTACATTCTCCCCAATTAATTACCGGGGGTTACAGAATCCCTAATATATTTATCGAGAGAGGTTAAAGATCATCATTGTTGGCATGATCTAGCTAAGAGCTTTGTTCACAAAAGACCCTAAAGACAGTTTGATCTAGCTTGCATAGGTAATAAATTTAAAACCTGCATAAATAATGAGTCAAGCAAATATACCTGTTCAATGAAATGCTTAACTTGGTCTTGCCAAAGATCAACAGAGTAGACTAGGTCCTGCGCCCAAGGCTCGGAAACCTCTCCAAAACCCCACACTGCATCCCTCCCTTCATAATTCTCTCTTGAATTGTCAGAAGGAGCTGGATCTTCAGTTGGCAATGACTGGCCTTGTCCAAGGAAATCCAATGCCCACACTCTATAATCACGGCCCAGATCTCTCATCTGCTTCTCATAGTGAAAGGACCCAACCCCAAAACCTGGAAGAAAGAGCACGTTCGGCGCATTAACATTCTCCAACCCAGACTTCTCATAATGCACCAAAAATTTCGGCTTCCATTTCCAAAAACAACTACTGATTGGAGAACCAGGATCGCCCTCAGATTCATCAGGTAAGCTCCGAATTAAAACCTTCTTGACCTCACTGACCTTCTTGGGGATATCCCTCAGACCCACTTTTCCATCAGTCACATAATAATTATAATTTTCAGTTGTGATCTCAGATTTGGCACAATTTCGGAGGCCTTCGAGCAGACTCAACAATCTAGCCTCTTCTTTCTGATAGAGATTCTCAACCTTATTACTGCCCTGGTGAGAATTTCCTAAATCCCAAGGGGGTTTGGCTGCAACATAGAAAATTCCAGTTTTTCTATGGATAAAGGGCTTGGAATTCTTCAAACTTAGGCTATTATCTCCCACTTTCCAGTTCAGAGCAGCAAAGTGATGGCATGGCACAGAAGTGCAACCAATAGAAAGCAATTCCATCTCTTAGAAGGTACTTGCCCTGCCAGTTCAGAGCAGCAAACTCATATTAGATTCAAACGATCAAACTCACAAATGGATTCTGATATGGCTGATCCAGCACCGTCAGGGTTAACAGTAAAGGAGACTGACGGCGTCCCGCTTCAACCTCCGAGGCCAACCTCCGAGGCCCACCACCGAGTCCTGCTTCGACTTCCTTCAGCCCCGAGCTTCAGTCTCAGCCTTGGGCACCCGTCACGATCTGGCCCATGGGACCAGTAGCAACAGGCCACCTAGCGCGCCCACGTGGCCCACTACTCATCTGCTACGGTGTCTCCATGCCCCATTAAGGCGTATGGTCCATCACGTGTACATAACAGTGCATGACCATACTCGTTACGGTGTACGACTCACCGCCTGCCTGCGGCTACGTATGGCCATATCCTGCTACGGTGTACAACCCGTCACTCGCCTGCGGCTGCATGCGGCCATGCCTCTTAACGGCACGTACCTGATACCGACGCGGTCGCCCGACACTTGTAAGGCCGTGCTGGCGGATGGCAGATCAAGCAGGACACCTCTGACGCACAGTAACAATACGGCCTGTCATTGTCAACCCCTTCTTTTATCCATTATCGGACGGAGATATCATGAAATCGGTAACCTTCTGGAAGCAGGGAGGGGGAGAGATCTTCGAACAGGTATAAAAGCCCGCACTTGCGATGAGGGAAGGATCCTGAACCCTAATCTCTCTAGCTTTCTTCTGCTAGCTGACTCTTGTATGTTCCCAAGTGACTGACTTGAGCGTCGGAGGGTCCCCACCGGAACATCCGGTCTCCGGAGACTTTTCTTGCAGGAGTCCGGTGAGGAGGACTTCTGTTTCCCTAGCGCTCAAGGAAGGTGACTCGCGTCAACAGATTGGCGCGCCAGGAAGGAGGGGAAGGAAGAAAGAGCTTCGAACCTATCAGCGACAACTCCTCTTTCCCCGAGCTCTCAAACAATGGTGACGACCTGCGCGCGGGAGGTCACCGCCAGTCATGCTGGGGGGCAGCGTCAAGGGGCCGATCCGCTGGCGGTTGGACCCTCAGCTCCCCTAGTCGACGTTCCTGTACCACCACTGCAACAGCTTCAAGAAGACTGGCTTGCCGCCCTCGCCGCACATGTCCAATCTTTGGCGACAGTGGTCCAAGGCCTGCAACATCAAGCGGTGGCTGCGCGGCAACCGGGGCCCCTCTCGTCAGTGCCAGAAGTCATCCAACCTAGCCAGCACTCTTTCCGAGGAAGTCCCCTGCCTAAAAAGCTTGCCACCACCGCGCTACGCCCAAGCCTCACCGTCGCGAAGCCTCCAAGAGGCCCAGGTCACCCTCTCGCCATGCTAGTGCATCTCCCAAGCGGCGACATGGGAAGGAAGCGGAGTGCCTTCGCCAACATCGCCGCCGCTCTTCCCCCTCTTCGGATTCCTCGAGGGAAGGGTCCTTCGATGGCAGAATAGCCCGCCGAGCTGAGCGTCGGCTCGACGAGTACAATCAGCGGTTGGAGGAGCTCAGCCGCCGAATCACCAACCCACCACAGGCAGACTACGACAGCCGCCCACCGCTGTCCCGCGGATTATGGAGGAGCCGATATCAACCCGGTTCCAACTTCCTCAGCTGGACCCGTATGATGGGACCGCAGACCCCCTGGATCATTTGGAAAGTTACAAGGTCCTCATGCAAGTCCAGGGGGCAACTGATTCGCTCCTGTGCATCGCCTTCCCCGCCACTTTTAAGAAAGCTGCTCAAGCTTGGTACTCTCGCCTGCCGCCACGGAGTATCGACTCCTTCCGCCAGCTGGAGAGGGCCTTCCTGACCCACTTTGACGCCTGTCAGAAGATTCCAAGGTGGAAGACAGCCTCTTCTCTATCCAGCAGAAGAACGGCGAGTCCCTGCGGGATTACGTCGCTCGGTTTAAGGAGGCCGCCCTGGAGGTCTATAATCTCGAGAATTCGGTGGCCACCCTGGCCTTGAAGTGAGGGCTCCGTCCCTCTCGCTTCGCATACTCCCTCGACAAGAAGTCGCCCGGCTCCTACGCTGAGCTTTTGAGCAGGGCCCAAAAGTACATCCGCGCTGATAAGGCTGACTCCTCCCAGTGCGAGGCTAGCAGAAGCACCACCAAGAAGTCGGCTCGTCCAGAGCCTATTGAAGTTTGGCCCAGAAGGCCCGAGCCTCCTCGCCGATCAGACAACCGTCCCTGGGCTCCCGCTCTGAGAGACGGGCCTTATACTCCTCTGCTCGCCTTGATATCGCACATTCTGCTCGAGATCGAGGGCGAGCCCTATCTTCAGCGCTCCCCTCCAATGAACCCGAAGATCATCCGCAACAAGAACCTCTACTACCACTACCACCGGGATCATGGACATGACACCCGATGACTGTCGCCTGCTGAAGAAGGCGATAGAAGACCTTATCCAGTGTGGTCACCTGGGAAAGTTCGTCCAGAGGAACAACCCGGGAGCTCCTGGCCCATCAGCGTCTCCACCACCGATGATTGACAACGCTCCAATCGAGAAGACTATGGCGATGATTTTCTGGGGGCAGGTGGCCCACCCAAGAGGCCAAGGGGGGAGGGAGAGTTACACTATGTATTCCCCTTTTTCAAAAGGGACTTAGAGGGGATGGCTAATAAAAATGATGATAGCGTCGTCATGTCCATGACGATAGTTAAGCATCCTGTAAAAAGAATTTTAATTGATAGTGGGAGCTCGGTGGATGTTTTGAACTATGATGCTTTTGTTCGCATGAACCTGTCACCGACCTGCTTCGGCCTGTCACCATGCCCCTGATAGGGTTCATCGGAGATTCCATAAAGGTTGAGGGAGAGATCACTCTTCCTGTCACGGCTGGCATGGCCCCGCACCAAAGTACGGTCTTTATGAGTTTCCTGGTGGTCCGGATGCCCCTCGCCTACAATGCTATACTCGGAAGACCCAGACTAAACCTCCTGGATGTGTTATTTCCACCAAGAGGCTTCTGGTGAGGTTCCCCACCAACGAGGGGGTCGGGGAAAAGTGGGGGGAGCCGAATCCACCGCCGCTTTGCTGCCACATGGCCCCCAGTCCACAGGGGGTAGTCGGTGCTCCTGCACTTGAGGCACTGGACCCCTGAGACTCAGCAAGAAGGGGAGAACCGGCCGAGTGCCTGTTAGCCTTTCCCCTGGGAGAAGACCCGGAGCGGACTATTCAAATCGGGGCCTTGCTTCCGGAGGAGGCCCGCAGCCAGCTCCTTGCTTTCCTGCGAGCCAATGCTGATATCTTCATCTGGTCAACATCCGATATGCCAGGCATTCCTGAGGAGGTGATTACCCACCAACTCAATATTAAGCCGGAGTGCCGACCCGTTCGGCAGAAGAAGAGGAGCTTTGCTTCAGACAGATAGAGGGTCCATAGATGAGGAGGTGCGCAAGCTGATGGTGGCCTGGCACATTCACAAGGTGCACTACTCCGACTGGTTAGCGAATGTTGTGATGGTTCGCAAGGCCAGTGAGAACTGGAGGATGTGTGTGGACTTCACTGACCTCAATAAAGCATGCCCCAAGGACAGCTTCCCGCTGCCTCGGATCGATCAGCTGGTAGATGCAACGTCCGACCACAAGACCCAGTTGATGAAGAGGCGACCTCCTTTGTCACCGAGAAGGGGATATATTGCTACAAGGTGATGCCTTTCGAGTTGAAGAATGCGGGAGCCACCTATCATAGATTGATGAACAAGATTTTCGAGGACCAAATCGGGCGCAACATGGAGGTGTATATGGACGACATGCTGACCAAGAGCACCCACGCCACGGACCATGTTACCGACCTCGCAGAGACCTTCGCCAACCTACGCCAATACCGAATGAGGCTGAACCCCCGCAAGTGCGCCTTCGGAGTGGCGGCAGGCAAGTTCTTGGGTTTCATGGTGATGCAGTGGAAAATTGAAGCCAATCCTGATAAGATCCGAGCCATCTTGGATATGAGGCCCCAGCTAACAAGAGGGAGGTGCAGCGTCTAACCGGAAGGGTGGCAGCTTTGAGCCGCTTCATGTCAAGGTCGGCAGAGCGGTGTCTGCCCTTCTTTAAGGCGCTGCGCAAGGTCAACAGCTTCGAATGGACGAAGGAGTGTCAGGAAGCTTTTGAGGAGCTGAAGAATTTTCTATCCACTTCCCCACTGTTGTCTAAGCCGAGGAGTGGGGAGGAACTCTTTTTATATCTTGCAGCCTCCCCCGAAGCCGTCAGCTCTGTGCTCGTCCGCATGGATGCTGACGGAGCGCAGAAGCCATTACTACACCAGCAAAGTACTCCACGATGCTGAGACCAGATACTCCAAGACCGAGAAGATCATCTTCTTCCTAGTGGTCTTCGTTCAGTGCTTCCGACCCTACTTTCAAGCTCACCCAATCGTGGTGCTCACGGACCAGCCACTTCGGACTATCTTGTCCCATCCCGACACTTCCGGTTGGCTGGCCAAATGGGCCATCAAGCTGGGAGAGTTCGATCTATCTATCTGGCCAAGGCCTGCGATGAAGTCCCAAGTGTTAGCCGACTTCTTGGTCGAGTGCACTTGGGCCGAGGAGCATCCGAAGGAGTTGCACCCTGAGGCGTGCATGGAGTTCCCTATGGCCGAGGGAGTGGGGAAAGAAGATTGGATTCTGCATGTAGACGAGCATCAAACTCTTAGGGGAGCAGGGCCGGACTTATCCTTGCGAGCCCCGAGGGAGAGGTGGTGGAATACGCTCTTTGATTCCTCTTTCCGTCCACCAATAACCAGGCAGAGTATGAAGCCTTGCTGGCAGGGATGAAGCTAGCCAAGGAGCTTGGTGTGGAGCATCTGAGGGCCTTCATGGACTCCCAGCTTGTCTTCGGGCAGGTTGCTGGGGAGTACGAGGCTAGAGACCAACCATGTCCCGCTACCTGAGCAAGGTGCAATCCCAAGCCCCTCGGTTTGCATATTTCCACGTCAGCTACATTCCCCGGGCAGAGAATGTCAGGGCTGATGCGCTATCCCATTTGGCTACTTCGGCCGATGGGACCTTGGGAAGAACGTAGTGGAGCATCTGCAAGTCCCGAGCATTGAAGCAGTGGTAGAGGAAGCACTGCCAGTTGGACAGGAGCCCTCTTGGATGGATGCCTACGTCCGATATCTCACTGATGGCACCATCCCTGAAGACCCGTCTGAGGCCAGATTGCTCAGGCGGCGGGCCCAGAAGTTCTTGATGATAGACGGGAAGCTCTACTGTTGGAGATGTTGAGAAATTGTTACCCCAATCTTATGATTTTGATGATTACCAAAAGCCATGAGTATATTAAAAGATGCAATGAATTTATTTACATGAGCAATGAATTTATTTATCATAATCAATGAGTATGTTAAGTATGACTTTAATCAATTGGAAAGTAGCTTCAAGCTCCATGTTTAAGCTTTCAAAAAGAAATTTTTATACTTCATATCTCAATCAATGAGTTTTTGGAACATATCTTGAATTGATTCCTAATGTCAAATTTATTATATTCAAGTCAAAAATTGATTTAAAATTAATCTGGAACGAATTTCAAAGTCAATCAGAAAATTCTCTGATTTTTGATACGTTCCGGAGCCGACTCTAGAGTTTCAGAGTCGACTCCACTCAGTATACAGAGATGTCTGTTTTTCTCGAGTCGACCCCTGTGATTTCAAGAGTCGACCCCCGATTTGTCGAGCCGACTCCATGACTGTGGGAGTCGACTCCGCTCAGACTCCAGAGAGTTGTTTTTCTGAGCACTTCTCGAGTCGACCCCTTGCTTTTCATGAGTCGACCCCCGACTGTCAGGAGTCGACACCTTATTTTCGTTGAGTCGACCCCTTAACTTTCTGAATGTTTCTATTTTTGGCATCGCGTCTTCGAGCCGACTCGCCTAAAGTTGGAGCGACTCCAACAAATCTGGGCGTGATTTTTTCTGAATGCCAACTCAGCGCCAACGGTAAGATTTTTCAATAACGGCTAGATTTCTTTGTTTCTAACGACTATATTTTGCAGAGTCTATAAATAGAGAGGCCGTTTTCAAATCAAGATGAGATATAAATCAAGAGAGAAAAAGAAAAATCTTTCAGAAAAAGAGGAAAAACAGAGCGTCATTTGAAAAAATCCGAGATTCAAAAATAGAGTGAAAGAAAAGGAGTGAAATCAAAGGAGACTTCATCTGTGCTCAAGTTCATCAATCCAAGAAAGTCTAGAAGAAAATCCAAGAGCCATTCAAGATCAAATCAAGAGATTTTCAACATTCAAAGAAAGGAGAAAAAGCTCAAATCAACTCCAACATTCAATCCGTGAAGAATCTGAGCTGAGGCCCGATTCCACACTTCAAAGGAGTTGAGGAAAAGAAGAAAAGAAGAAAAGCCTGCACTCAAATCGGATCTAAACAGGCCCTTCTAAACCTTGCTTTTATTTTGAAATATCTGCTCAAAAGGAGCTGTTTTGTATTAAACTCATATTTTATCTTGTGGTTTGCTAATTCAATCAGTGGATTGAATTAGTGGAGGTAGTTTACCTCGGCACAAGCTAAGGATAGCTTGTGTGTTGGGTTTTGTGCTGGTGAGCCCGTGTAAAACCGGCTGGGTTCGTTGTGATCCCGGAAAACAACAAGTTTGGGTTGTAAGCTTGTAAAACAACTCGACTGTAATCGAGGAGATTATAGTGTGGACCCAAGTGGAGCTTGGGAGTGGACGTAGGTGTTGGATACACCGAACCACTATAAAATCTTTGTGTTTGCCGTGCTTATTTCTCTCTCTCTTGCTATCGTGCTTTAACTTGAATTAATTGTTTATCCTCTCATCAATAGTTTAAATTGTTTTAAAAGGCTTAATTTTTAAAGAACCCAATTCACCCCCCCCCTTGGGTTGCCATCTGGGCCAACAATTGGTATCAGAGCTTGTGCTCATTTGTTTTTGATTGATCACACGATCAAGAGCGAAAGATCCAAATGGCAACACAAGCCAGCTCAAGTTTTGCTGAGGGTCATTCCACAAATAGACCACCCTTATTTAATGGTTCCAACTATTCATATTGGAAAGCAAGAATGAGGATATTCATTCAAGCTTCAGATTATGAATTATGGAGTGTCATAATTAATGGACCTAGTACACCCACACACTTAGTTGATGGTTCAATAGTTCCTAAGCCCGAAAGGGATTGGAATGAAAATGATAGGAAGATGGCTCAGCTTAATGCAAAAGCCATGAATGTTTTATATTGTTCTCTTGATGCTAATGAATTTAATCGTATCTCTACTGTAATTCCGCTAAAGAGATATGGGATAGATTAGAGGTTACCCATGAGGGAACCAACCAAGTTAAAGAATCTAAGATTAATATACTTGTGCATAAATATGAATTGTTTAGCATGGAACAATCTGAAACCATAACATGCATGTATACTAGATTTACTGATATTGTTAATGGTTTGAAGAGTCTTGGAAAAACCTATACTAATGCTGAATTGGTTCGCAAAATTCTTAGGTCACTACCAAGATCATGGGAAGCCAAAATGACAGCCATTCAAGAAGCCAAAGACCTAAACACTCTACCTTTGGAAGAGCTTCTTGGATCTCTTATGACCCATGAATTGACAATGAAGCAACATGTGGAGGAGGACAACAAAAAGAAGAAGACAATTGCCCTCAAGGCTGCAAAAGTTGAAGATAGCAGCAGCGATGATGAGGATGATGATGAAGACACAGCTCTTCTAGCAAGAAAGTTTAAGAAATTTATGAGGAGAAAGAAACCCTTCCACAAAAAGAAATTTGGAAATAAGATGGAAGGAGAAAAGGAAAAAGATAAGGACAAGGACAAAGAGAAAGACCCCTTGATCTGTTATGAATGTAAGAAACCGGGGCATTATAGATATGACTGTCCGCAATTGAAAAAGACTTTCAAGAAAAAGAAGAAAGCGTATGTTGCAACTTGGAGCGACAGTGATGAATCTTCTTCCGAAGAAGAAGAACAAAAAGAGTTGCCAACATTTGTTTTATGGCGAACGACGACGACGAGGTAAGTACTGAAAACCCCTGTGATGATTTTGCTTTTGATGAATTATTTGAAGCCTTCAATGAACTTGTAGATGATTTTAAGATTTTGAAAAAGAAATATAAATCTCTGAAAATGAAAACATAAACTTAATTAAAGAGAAAAATGAAGTGATGCTTGCAATTAAAGATTCAAAAGATAAAAGGAAATATTTCTTAAAGAAAAGATGATTTTACTCATGAAATTAATATACTAAAATCTGAAAACGAAAATCTGACAAAAGATTTGAAAAAGCAAATGCAAACTCTATCTTTGGAAAATGAACAGCACATTGTAGAAAATGAATCTCTAAAGAAAGAAGTTAAAAAATAAAATATTGTTGATAAATTCACCTTAAGTTCTACTAAACTAAACATGATTTTAGATAGTCAAAAAGCAGTTTTTGATAAGGCTGGATTAGGATATAATACATTTAAAAAAAAATCTTTGAAAAATATTTTTGTACGTGCTAGCCAAAGTAACATCACTTGTTTTAAATGTAATTTAAAAGGGCATAAATCATTTGAATGTAATTTACAAAAACCAAATAAGAATTTAAATTTTAAAGGGAAGAAAATATGGGTTCCGAAAGGAACAATATTTGTTGCTACTAACCATGAAGGACCCAAGAAAGCTTGGGTACCTAAACATAAAGTTTGATTTCATTGCAGGAATGTCTTGTGGCCAAGAGATCAAAGAGAAAGTGGTATCTTGATAGTGGCTGCTCAAGACATATGACGGGTGACAAAGAAGAATTCATCACCCTTGAAGAAAAGAAAGGAGGAGTTGTTACGTTCGGTGATAATGGTAAAGGTCAGATTATGGGCCTTGGTAAAATCCGTATAACTCCATCCACTTTTATAGATAATGTACTTTATGTTGATGGTTTGAAGCATAACTTAATTAGTATAAGCCAATTGTGCGATAAAGATTTTAAAGTATCATTTGAAACCTCTTCTGCACAGTATCTAATTCCATTGATAATAGCATTGTATTTACTGGTTATAGACATGGCAATGTTTACTTGGTTGATCTAGACAAATTATCTATGAGTGATCATTGCTTAATTGCTGATAATGCTAATATGAATGAAATTGGATGGTTATGGCATCGTAGATTAGGTCATGCAAGCACACACCTAATTTCAAAACTAATTAAAATGGACTTAGTTAAAGGGCTACCTAAAATAGATTTTGAAAACAACAAAATATGTGATGCATGTCAATTTGGAAAACAAACAAGAAGTTCTTTCAAATCTAAAAATGTTGTTTCAACTTCTAGGCCATTAGAGCTACTTCACATGGACCTTTTTGGACCAACTAGAACCACAAGTCTAGGAGGAAAGAAATATGGTCTTGTGATTGTAGATGATTACTCTAGATACACTTGGGTATTGTTTTTAGCTCACAAAGATGAGACTTTCTCGATATTCCTGAAATTCTTTAAGAAAGTCACAAATGAGAAAAACACTACCATAGTGTCTCTAAGAAGTGATCATGGAACTGAATTTGAAAATCACCTATTTGAAAATTTTTGTGCTGAAAATGGTATTAATCATAATTTTTCTGCACCTAGGACCCCACAACAAAATGGTGTTGTAGAAAGGAAAAATAGGACTTTAGAAGACATGGCCCGTACCATGCTATGTGAAAGCAACCTACCAAAGTATTTTTGGGCGGAAGCTATAAACACGGCATGTTACATTTTAAATAGAGCCCTAATAAGACCAATACTTAAGAAAACACCTTATGAACTATGGCAAAACAGAAAACCTAATATTAGATATTTTCATGCATTTGGTTGTAAATGTTTGTTCATAATAATGGTAAAAATAATTTAGGCAAATTTGATGCTAAATCTGATGAAGGAATATTCTTAGGATATTCAACAACTAGTAAAGCATATAGAGTATTTAACAAGAAAACTTTAGTTGTTGAAGAATCCATTCATGTAGTTTTTGATGAATCTTTAGCAACTCGTTCCGAAAAGTTTGATGATGAGGAAGATACAAACATAATTGAGAAAGATCTTGAAAAATTAAATATTGATGTATCTTCAGATCATGAGCAAGAAGCTAAAGATAATGATTCACCTAAGGATGATGATACTAACACTAATCATAATGATATGGATCTTCCTAGAGATTGGAGATATGCTTATAGTCACCCTAAGGAATTGATTATAGGTGATCCATCTCAAGGAATAAGAACTAGATCATCTATGAGAAATATTAGTAATCATCTTGCATTTGTATCACAAATTGAACCTAAAACTATTGAAGAAGCTGAAAAAGATAATAATTGGATGTTAGCAATGCAAGAAGAATTAAATCAATTTACTAGAAATAATGTATGGACATTAGTAGAAAGACCTAAAGATCATTCTGTTATAGGATCAAAATGGGTATTTAGAAATAAACTAGATGAAAATGGCATAGTAATTAGAAACAAAGCTAGATTAGTTGCAAAAGGATATAATCAAGAAGAAGGTATTGATTTTGATGAAACCTTTGCACCAGTAGCTAGATTAGAAGCCATTAGACTATTACTTGCATTTGCATGTCACATGAATTTTAACTTATTTCAAATGGATGTAAAAAGTGCTTTTCTAAATGGATTTATAAATGAAGAAGTGTATGTAGAACAACCACCAGGTTTTGAAGATCATGAATTTTCAAATCACGTTTTTAAATTGCACAAAGCATTATATGGTTTGAAACAAGCACCTAGAGCATGGTATGATAGATTAAGTAAATTCTTAATTGAAAATGATTTTATAAGAGGAAATGTAGATAAAACATTATTTTTGAAAAGAAAAGTAAAGATTTATTAGTAGTTCAAATATATGTTGATGATATTATTTTTGGTGCTACTAACAATCTTCTATGTCAAGAATTTGCTAAGTTGATGCAGGGTGAGTTTGAAATGAGCATGATGGGAGAACTCAACTTCTTCCTTGGACTCCAAATCAAACAAGAAAAGGAAGGGATTTTCATCAACCAAACCAAGTACACAAAGGAACTACTCAAAAAGTTTGGTATGGATTCAATGAAACCCCTTGGAACTCCAATGAGTCCTTCATGCAAATTAGACAAAGATGAGGAAGGTAAGAAAGTTGATCAAAAGTATTATCGAGGTATAATCGGATCCCTACTCTACTTAACTGCAAGTAGACCTGATATAATGTTCTCTGTTTGTCTATGTGCTAGATTTCAATCAGAACCTAAAGAATCTCACTTAATTGCTGTTAAAAGAATACTAAGATACTTAATGGAACAAAAAATGTAGGCTTATGGTATTCTAGAGACTCAACATTGAACTTAATTGCATATTCTGATTCTGATTATGCTGGATGTAAGTTAGATAGGAAAAGCACAAGTGGTGCATGCCAATTCTTAGGAAGTAACTTAATCTCATGGTTTAGCAAAAAGCAAAATTCAGTTGCATTATCAACTACTGAAGCTGAATATGTTGCAGCTGGAAGTTGCTGTGCTCAAATCCTATGGATTAAGCGACAACTTGAAGACTATGGTATCACACTTGACAAAACACCTATAAAATGTGACAACACAAGTGCAATTAATCTAACAAAAAATCCAATTCAACATTCTAGAACAAAACACATAGAAATTAGATATCATTTTATTAGAGAACATGTAACGAATGGAGAAATATGTCTTGATTATGTTAATACTGAAGATCAATTAGCTGATATATTTACAAAACCCTTGAGTGAAGAAAGATTCTGTTATCTTAGAGGAGAGTTAGGGATTTGTGATCCATTAGAATGATTTTGAAACCCCTAAGAAAATTTATCTAAAATTCTTTCAAATCTTTGATCTTTAAGGAAATCTTATCTAGAATTCATATCTAATTGATCTATTAAAATCCAATGATTTTTTATCAATTTTTATGATCAATATCCGGACACATTTCAGATTCTCTGAAACTTTATGTTTTTGCTCTGAAATGGTCTCGGAGCCGACTCGGTCAGTATCGGAGTCGACTCCATGTTTCTGCTGAAACTCTGGAGCCGACCCCATCTCTGTGCGAGTCGACTCCACTTCGGGATAATTTCTGTGACTACCCGGAGTCGACCCCACACTTTGCGGGAGCCGACTCGAAGTGGTCCCAGGTCGATTTATCTAGGGCAGAGTCGACTCCTCGCTCACTTCTATCATCTCAAATCTTCAAAATCTCTCCAAAATTTTTCCTAACCTACCAAATCCTTAGAAATCCTTGATTAACCTTTCCACTAGATCAAATGGCTCCTAAAACCCGTGGTTCTAGCCTTGGAGCGGCCGGGATGAAAAGGAAGAAGGCGGTGAAGAAGACTGTGAGGCGTCCCGCTCGCGAACCCTCTCCGAGCATGGATTCCACCTCATCCTCTTCAACTCCGAGTGCTTCTCCTACTACGGCCACATCTCAGGTAGACCGTCTAGCCGATAGAGTGATTACAACCGGGAGAAAGGTTGATTTTGAATTATTTGAGGCAGAAGGTTTTCTTGTGGGGAGGCAGTTAATTGAAATGGGATGGGAGAAAATATGTTCTTTAGATTGTCCAACCTACCCAGCCCTAGTTAAAGAATTTTATAAAAATCTGTCAAGAGGAGACAATGGATTAGTCAGCATCATTAGAGGAAATAGAATAAATGTGACAGTGGATTTACTCTCAAGATTGTTGGAACTTCCAGTGTCTGGTACTTCTACTTTTTCATCTGATGATAGGAGCCCAGCTCTATCAAGATTGCTTAAATAAAGAAATTGTTGGTTTTGAAGAAGTCCATGCAAATCAACTATCCTTGGAATTAAGACTTCTCCATAACATTTGTAGTAGGATTCTATTCCCTAAGATTGGGAGATTTGACTATGTTTCTGAGAGAGATATCTTTGTAATGGATGCTATAGTGACTGGAAACCTATCAATCTTCCGAGCATGATAATTATGGTACATTGCTGACTGTGGGAGCAAGAGGAAATCTAGTCTACCCTATGGCATGATATTAACTAAGATCTTTCAAAGCCAAGGGATAATCATTCCGATAGTGAGCCAATGAGAAATTTAAGACACACTGATTACTATAGTTTGGCCACTATTCATAGAATGGGATTTGTGAAGAAGGATGGCAGATGGGAAAGGAAAAGTATGTTGGAAGATAGAGCCGCTGATGTTGAGGCACCTGGACCGTCAGTTAGACATTCATCTCCTGTACCTCCTAGCTCTTCTGTTCCAGTTCCGGCCCCTTCTCCTGCTCCGATGGTTGATCAGTCATCTTCTTCATCTGTCGGTTTTTCAGATCTTCAGTTAATGCAGCTCAAGAGTCTTCTTGATGATCAGGCGATAAATTGAAGACAGAGTTTGACAATAAATTCATGAATCTTAAAGAAACTCTTATTCATTAGATGATCGGATCACCAAGATTGAATCTACTCTTAGCTCTCTACTGAGTCTTTAAGTGGTGATTTAAAGAATATTTTTGAAGAACTTAAAGACATCTGTGGAGATGGTGAGACCTATGCAAAGTGCAATGCTGAACTTCAAGACAAATTTTAACTGCTTGTACTTTTGTAGATGAAAGACTGAAAGATTATGTTAAGATTCAAACTGATGGAATGAAGAACATTATAGATCACTTAACAAGGATTGTAAGGACACATTTTTGATGTAATAGATGTTTAGTCTTTGCAATGTAATGAAGTTTATATTATGTTTTACATTTTGATACATGATGTAATGAAAAGTCAGTTTTGAATGTTCAATGTAATCTGAGTTTGAATGTACTTCTCCTATTTATCAATGAATCTCAGTTCTTGTTAAAACATATCTTAAATCATGAATGTGATTATGTTTGATGCTTCTCTACCTTTTTGTTGATAACAAAAAAGGGGGAGAGTTTTATAACTGTATATGCATGGGAGAAATTAAACGAATATTGAATGCAATAATAAATAATTGAATGGGAGAAAAGGAGTAATAATTAAACATTACACATACAGTGAATGAATGAAAAAGCAATTTAGATGAAAAGGCTGAATTTTGACATTAAATTGTGTATAAGCTTAAATTGAATGAATGGATATTTATTTGAGTTTCATAGGGGGAGCTACCTCATTCAGGGGGAGCCTAACTATGAAAATAAAATAAATTCTTTAATTAATCATGCATATACTCAATGTTTTTGTCATCATCAAAAAGGGGGATTGTTGGGGAGATTGTTGAGAAATTGTTGCCCCAATCTTATTGATTTTGATGATTACCAAAAGCCATGAGTATATTAAAAGATGCAATGAATTTATTTACATGAGCAATGAATTTATTTAGATAATCAATGAGTATGTTAAGTATGACTTTAATCAATTTGAAAGTAACTTCAAGCTCCATGTTTAAGCTTTCAAAAAGAAATTTTTATACTTCATATCTCAATCAATGAGTTTTTGGAACATTTCTTGAATTGATTCCTAATGACAATTTATTGTATTCAAGTCAAAAATTGATTTAAAATTAATCTGGAACGAATTTCAAAGTCAATCAGAAAATTCTCTGATTTTTGATACGTTCCGGAGCCGACTCTAGAGTTTCAGAGTCGACTCCACTCAGTATACAGAGATGTCTGTTTGTCTCGAGTCGACCCCTGTGATTTCAAGAGTCGACCCCCGATTTGTCGAGCCGACTCCATGACTGTGTGAGTCGACTCCGCTCAGACACCAGAGAGTTATTTTTCTGAGCACTTCTCGAGTCGACCCCTTGCTTTTCATGAGTCGACCCCCGACTGTCAGGAGTCGACACCTTATTTTCGTTGAGTCGACCCTTAACTTTCTGAATATTTCTATTTTTGGTATCGCGTCTTCGAGCCGACTCGCCTAAAGCTGGAGTCGACTCCAACAAATCTGGGCGTGATTTTTCTGAATGCCAACTCAGCGTCAACGGTAAGATTTTTCAATAACGGCTAGATTTCTTTGTTTCTAACGACTATATTTTTGCAGAGTCTATAAATAGAGAGGCCGTTTTCAAATCAAAGAGAGATATACAAATCAAGAGAGAAAAAGAAAAATCTTTCAGAAAAAGAGGAAAAACAGAGCGTCATTTGAAAAATCCGAGATTCAAAAATAGAGTGAAAGAAAAGGAGTGAAATCAAAGGAGACTTCATCTGTGCTCAAGTTCATCAATCCAAGAAAGTCTAGAAGAAAATCCAAGAGCCATTCAAGAGCAAATCAAGAGATTTTCAACATTCAAAGAAAGGGAGAAAAAGCTCAAATCAACTCCAACATTCAATCCGTGAAGAATCTGAGCTGAGGCCCGATTCCACACTTCAAAGGAGTTGAGGAAAAGAAGAAAAGAAGAAAAGCCTGCACTCAAATCAAATCTAAACAGGCCCTTCTAAACCTTGCTTTTATTTTGAAATATCTGCTCAAAAGCTGTTTTGTATTAAACTCATATTTTATCTTGTGGTTTGCTAATTCAATCAGTGGATTGAATTAGTGGAGGTAGTTTACCTCGGCACAAGCTAAGGATAGCTTGTGTGTTGGGTTTTGTGCTGGTGAGCCCGTGTAAAACCGGCTGGGTTCGTTGTGATCCCGGGAAAACAACAAGTTTGGGTTGTAAGCTTGTAAAACAACTCGACTGTAATCGAGGAGATTATAGTGTGGACCCAAGTGGAGCTTGGGAGTGGACGTAGGTGTTGGATACACCGAACCACTATAAAATCTTTGTGTTTGCCGTGCTTATTTATCTCTCTCTCTGCTATCGTGCTTTAACTTGAATTAATTATTTATCCTCTCATCAATAGTTTAAATTGTTTTAAAAGGCTTAATTTTAAAGAACCCAATTCACCCCCCCCCCCTCTTGGGTTGCCATCTGGGCCAACATCTACCGAAGATCATTCTCATACCCGGTCCTTAGGTACATAGGACTTACTGAAGCTGACTACATCCTGTGAAAATCCATGAGGGTATTTGCGGAAGTCATCTGGGGAGCAGAGCCCTGGCATACAAGGCCCTGCGGCAGGGGTATTATTGGCTGACCATAAGGGAGGATGCGGCCGAACTTGTCAAGAAGTGTGATAGCTGCTAGCGCAATGCCAATATCTAGTGGTAGCCGACATCTCGGCTAACCCCCCTGGTGGCACCTTGGCCTTTCGCCCAATGGGGAATGGACATCTTGGGGTCGTTCCCTCCAGCCTCCGGCCAGTGCAAGTTCCTGCTGGTGGCTGTCGACCACTTCACCAAATGGATCGAGGCTGAAGTGCTTGCCAAGATCACTAAGAGTAAGGTGAGGTCCTTCTTTTGGAAGTCTGTAATATGCCGGTTTGGGCTCCCACATACCTTGGTCACCGACAACGGCCGGCAGTTCGACAATGCGCCCTTCCAAGGATTCTGCATCGAGCTTGGCATCCATCAGTGATTCACCTCCATAGGGCATCCTCAGACCAATGGTTCAGCCGAGGTGACCAACCGCATTATCCTCCAAGGGCTGAGAGCCCGGCTTGATGACTACAAAGGACGTTGGGTGGATGAGCTTCCTAACGTGCTATGGGCCTACCACACAATGCCGCTAGTCCCCATCGGAGAAACCCCCTTCATCCTCGCCTTCAGATCCGAGGCCGTCATTCCTATGGAGATCGGCGCCCCGAGCCCCAAAGTGGAAGCTTACAATGAGGAAGACAACCCAAACCAGCTGCGGGCCAACCTCGACCTGGTGGAGGAGGTACGGGACTGGGCGCGACTCCGAATGGCAGCCTACGATAAAGGATGGCTAGGTATTACAATGCTCGCGTTCGCCCCAGAACCTTCTTGCCAGGGGATCTAGTCCTTCCGCGGGCCGAAGTCTCAAAACCGACAGAAGGAGGCAAGCTAGCACCAAACTGGAAAGGGCCATATCGGATCACCGAGGCGCTTCGTCACGGAGCGTACAAAGTAGAAGAGCTGGATGGAAAGCCCCTCCCGTGAACGTGGAATGCCGACAACCTCCGTCGGTATTATCAATAGTGCACCCTTTCCTTACGTTGAATTTCATATTTGCACTCTTTCGGGCTCTTGACCCGCCATTAATAAATGTGAGTTCAAGCATCTCAGTTTCTCAACAAAAAGCCCAATGTACCATTGGCAACGAAGACCAAATGTATCATCGGATTCAAAAAGCCCGAGGCCAGACTCAGCACAAAAAGCCTGAGGCCAGACTCGGCACAAAAAGCCCAATGTACCATTGGCAACGAAGACCCGATGTACCATCGGATTCAAAAAGCTCGAGGCCAGACTCGGCACAAAAAGCCCAATGTACCATTGGCAACAAAAATCCGATGTACCATCAGATTCAAAAAGCTCGAGGCCAGACTCGGCACAAAAAGCCTAATGTACCATTGGCAACGAAGACCCGATGTACCATCGGATTCAAAAAGCCCGAGGCCAGACTCGGCACAAAAAGCCCAATGTACCATTGTTAACGAAGACCCGATGTACCATCAGATTCAAAAAGCCCGAGGCCAGACTCGGCACAAAAAGCCCAATGTACCATTGGCAACGAAGACCCGATGTACCATCGGATTCAAAAAAGCCCGAGGCCAGACTCAGCACAAAAAGCCCGAGGCCAGACTCGGCGCAAAAAGCCCAATGTACCATTGGCAACGAAGACCCGATGACCATCGGATTCAAAAAGCCCGAGGCCAGATTCGGCATAGAAAGCCCATGTCATCCTTAGCAATCCAAGACCGATGTTCCATCGGTGCTCAGAAGCCCAAGTCATCCTTGGCAATCCAAGACCGATGTTCCATCGGTGCTCAGAAGTGTTCCATCGGTGCTCAGAAGCCCAAGTCATCCTTGACTAAGTTGAAGCTGCACGAAAAAAAAGCTGCCCCTCGGCGCCGACGAAGCCCTTAAGGGTCCCACATCAGCAACCCAGGGACTCGAGAAAAGATCATAATTAAAGTTTTCACTAATGAAAAAATTATACTTCATTGATGTCAGTGTTTACAAAATGCCGACCGAGTCGGACTTGATACAAAAAAAAAAAAATTGTGTGAAGTAAAGGAACTACAAGACTAAGGCCCAGCTGTGGGCTCGCCATCGGAGGTCTCATCGGGCTCCTGTCCGGCTCGATGTCCAGGACCTGGGGGAGGTTCAAGACACGGGCTACTTTCTCCTTGGCATTGTTGAACCCTTGGACATAGAAATCAGCATTGGCTTCAACTAGCTCGTGGGTGAAGTGCTCTGACACCTTAAACTCCTCCATGGCCGCGGCAGCTCTGGCCTCGGCGGCTGCCTCCACCTCTGCGACTCGGCCTCCTCTCCGCAGCCAGAGAGTCTGCCGACGCCGCCCTTTTGGCCTCTTTGGCGCTCACCTCTTCCTCGTTTGCCCGATCCTCGGCCGCCTGAATCGCCGAGTTCAAATCTACTATGTGAAGGTTTCGGGCCTCAACAGCGCTTTCGGCCTCTAAGAGCTGGTTAAGCGCCGCTCGCCGTTGGTTAGCCTCGGCCTCGGTTCTGCTTTTAGCCTCCTTTATTTTGCCGGCGTACTCGGCCCTTGCCAGTTCCAAGGCCTTCTCCGCAGCCTCGGCCCGGGCCTGGGCATCCTCGGCATCTTGTTGATTTGGCGGGTGACAGCTTCCCCCTCGCTGAGCGCCTCCCAGTGAGCACGACAGAGTTGGTCACCTGCACTCAGAGCGTCAGCTATGCAAATTGTTTAAGTGCTTTAAACTAAGGGAAAGAAGAAAAAATACTTACTCTGACGAGGGCTGAGAAGATCTCCCGGAAGAACTTATTCACCCCCAGAGTTCAGAGCTCCTCTTGCATGTCGGCTAAACGAGGTAGGACATGAGTTGCTCGGCCCAGTGCCCATCATTCATTAACAAGAACCTGCGAGGGGTTGGCTTAGCCCTACTCCCCTCGGCGTTTCCGATGCGCTCCGGCTCGGCACGCGGAGGACTGCTCATTGGTATCTGTTCGGGGGAGGACTTGTCCCTGATGGCCCCTCCCCCCAACTTCTATCCGCTTCGGCCGAGGGTGGTTCACTGGGGGCTGGGGGTTCCATCGCCACCGGTTTCGCTATCGCTGGTTCCTCCGTCGTCACCCCTTCGGCCCTCGCCCCCTCTAGCGGGGTGTCAGCTGTCAGATCCACCTTTGGGACTGGTGGAGACGCGCTGCTCGGCTAGCGGAGATGCCCGTGTAGTGTGACGCTTCAGGGCCGGCGCCTGCTGCCCCTCTCTCGGGCCGTCCTGGGCCCTCATCCGCTTGACCGCGGCCCTCCTGACCATGGCAGTCGGAGGTTTCATTGCTGCACAGCACCAGTCGGAGTCAGCAAAAAAAAAAAAAGAAGAGAAGAAGAAGAAAAGAAGGCGATTTGGCTAAGTGTTGGGGCGCTTGTTACTCACCGCTTTGGGAGGTGAGGCCTGCCAGCCGGAGATTCTCCTCCGACAGCAGCAAGTTGTATCTGGGGATATCTGCAGTCAACAGCTGCCCCATCGCTTCTTGATCTCCCGGGACGACGGTGGAGTTCATGTTGGGTCGGAGATCGGGATCCCCCCACCAGGACTTGACTTGGTCGAGGTCAACAAAAAAGAAACAGGATTTCCATCCCTTGACCAAAGAAGGAAGAAGTAACTTGAGGACTCGGCCGGGTCGGGGCTGGAATAGCCACCAACCCCCCTGCTGCCTAAGGGTATAGAAGCTTGAAAGAGGGAAAGTCGGGAGTGACTTGGAGGCGGCGACAAAGGATAAGAAAGGCGCAAACGGTCCGAAGTGAGTTTGGGACCAGTTGAGCAAGAGTTAAAGAGTAATAGTCCAAAAGGTTAATAAAGAAGGGATGGAAGGAAACCGGAGTCCTAACCTAAGGGAGATCTCGTAAATGGCCACTCTGCCAGGCCGGGAAGAGACCATCCTGTCGTCGGGGGTCGGAAGGAAGAACCCGACCTCTCGGGTACCTGGTAACGGGCCCTAATTTTACTAAGTCTTGGCCCGTTACTGTGGAGGCGGTCCCCTCCGGGATTCCACCCGCCCTCGTGGAAGTGCCGGCCGCCGCCTGGCGCCTCCTCGCTGGGGCCCGGCCGGTCGCCACCGAGCGTCCCCTTGCGGGAGCCTTGCCAGCAACCTCGCCGGGGCAAGGGAAGACGGTCCTCCGGATCAGAGGACCATGAAGAGGGAGGAGATGGAGAGGCACGAAGCCTCGAGGGAGAAATACGGTTGTCAGATGGAGCAGAAGAGGTCCAGGATGGTGAGGAGGCCATGACGAAAGTTTGGGGAAGAAGAAAGAAAGATGGGGAAGGGCAGAAGGCTAACCTGGAGAAAGAAATGGCGGGGGGCGATTCTCGGGTTGCAGAGGAGGCAAAGGACCAGAGGAAGAAGACAACTGAAGTAAAATGACGAGTATTCAGCCTTCGCCCGGCTTTTCTCAAGTTTCAAATCGTCCCGCCTCTTTGCCCGCCACGCGGACTCCCGCTATAGGCTGGGCCGCTTCAACAGGCGCCGGCGCGTGAAACAAACCGCCTCCGGCCAATGATGGGACATCGCTGACGTCAGCGCCATGATGGCAATGATAGGCGGCCGCTTTTTTGCGAGTTTCAAAAGGACACCCAGTTTCGAGGGCGATCCGGCAGATCGAACGGACAGTAGCGACTGCCCTTCACATCCCCAAGGTCGCCCGCGTTAAGTTATCGCAGCATCCAGAGACACGTGTCCAGGAACAGTTAGCAGTGGACGGGGATCAGCCATTAGGAGGTAACACCCCTTTCGCTTCGCCAGGGTGGACCCGCTCCTCTCAGGGGCGAGGGGCATCTGATATGGCTGATCCAGCACCGTCAGGGTTAACGATAAAGGAGAACTAACGGCGTCCCACTTCAACCTCCGAGGCCAACCTCCGAAGCCAACCTTCGAGGCCCCCTCCGAGGCCAACCTCCGAGGCCCACCATCGAGGCTCGCCTCGACTTCCTTCAGCCCCGAGCTTCAGTCTCAGCCTTGGGCACTCGTCAGGTTTGGCCCTGGGACCAGTAGCAACAGGCCACCTGGCGCGCCCACGTGGCCCACTACTCGTCTGCTACGGTGTGTCTCTATGCCCCATTAAGGCGTATGGTCCATCACGTGTACATAACAGTGCGTGACCATACCCGTGATGTACGACTCGCCGCCCGCCTGCAACTACGTATGGCCATATCCCGCTACATGTATGACCCACCACTCGCTACGGCTGCATTGGCCATGCCTCTTAACGGCGCGTACCTGATACGATGCGGTCGCCCGCCACTTGTAAGGTGTGCTGCGGATGGCAGATCAAGCCGGACACCTCTGACGCACATAATGATTGGCCTGTCGTTGCCCCCTCCCGTCTGTTATCGGACGGGGATATCATGAAATCAGTAACCTTCTAGAAGCAGGGAGGGGAGAGATCTTCGAACAGGTATAAAAGCCCGCACTTGCATGAGGGAAGGATCCTGAACCCTAATCTTTCAGCTTTCTTCTGCTAGCTAACTCTTGTCTGTTTCCCGAGTGACTGACTTGAGCGTCGGAGGGTCCCCACCGGAAATAT
The DNA here is from genome assembly GCA_900491605.1 of Calamus simplicifolius. Classification (NCBI taxonomy): domain Eukaryota; kingdom Viridiplantae; phylum Streptophyta; class Magnoliopsida; order Arecales; family Arecaceae; genus Calamus; species Calamus simplicifolius. Next base: position 423,532 of record UESW01001353.1, read on the forward strand.
CTGGTCTTCGGGGACTTTTCTTGCAGGAGTCCGGTGAGGAGGACTTCCGTTTTTCTGGCGCTTAAGGAAGGTGACTCAGCGTCAACAGATTCCAAGAATTGCATGAGGGCAAATAGGATCTTAAAATTTAAAGAAAACGCAAGTTACAAACTTTTTTTCCCCTTAAAAACCGCTAGAAATTTAGAAATTTAGAGCAGGAAGAAATTTGGAAATAGTTGAAAGGAATCTAAAGAGGATTTTAGTTTATACCCTTAATTGTTCGGCGGATCAATCGAGTTCAGCCGCTTCCCCTCCTTGTAGGGTTTCCACCTTTGCTTTCAAAGGAGGAGGGGAAAGATTTCCTGAGAGGAGCGGACCAGCCCGGAGAATTTTAAAGAGAAAAAGAGAGGTGTTTCGGTGGGACCCACATGGAGAGAATTCTGATTTGTCTGAAAGTCTGTTTGCTGTGCACGCTGCGCGAAGGCAAGACGACGGAAGGAGCGAGATTTCTTTACGTGGAGCCACGTGGAGACGATTTTTTCCGCGGCGGCTTGTCCGCGAGTACGCTCGGCTTCGGCGCGGGAGGTGAGCAGGCTTGCAGGTATGGGTCCGGCGAGGGTCTGAAATTTCTTTCGCTTATGTGGATTAACCGTCCGGCTTTTGCTTGCTGTTTTTTTTTTTTTTTTTTTTTTGGACGATCATACCGTTATAAGACGAGTCAAACATGATATATCTGAAAATAAAATTTATGCAAGTACAAAAGGGTGTAAGTATAAAAAGGCAAAATGATAAATCATGTAGACGGCAATCTAGCTTATTACTGAGCTGGCTTCCTAGTAGATATGCTAAATATAAGTACTGTAGCATCGTGAAGAATAGATTGAATATCACGGATCAAAGAGTTGGTTGACAGATAATCGCAGGAGTCATATTGAAGCCAGCAAAATAGCAATAGAAACCCCCTCAATAAGAAAACTTCGGGCGCCAAACCGCTTTTGCTTGCTTGAATCAAAGGGTGAGTTGGAGCTTGCTATAGCGTTCACACTACTTCATCTAGCTAGTCCAAATCTGGGCTTAAAAATTTGGATAGTAATTCTTATTTTTTTTAAAAAAATAAAATATATTTTAATTTTTAAATTTTTACTAAAAAATTATTTTGATTCTCAAACGTTCATTTATTATAGTCTAATCCTTTATATTTTAAGATTATATTTTTAATGTTTCATTATATGTTCCATTTAAATTAACATAATCACTTGCATTCCACATGCAATGGGACTTTAGAAGTATAACATTCTTAAATATTATGAATTAATATTTAAAAACTAAAAATTTGAGGATCAAAAGAATATTTTAGCTAAAAAGGCATGGCATAATATTGTGCCAAACAAATGATCATCAAGCTGAATATAATAATCAAGATCGAAGCAACGTCATCATCGCTAAGAGGAAGGAGGTCACCAATATGCCACTGGAAGAAGGTATTATTGCTAAAGAACACCTGCTTAATAATCATAAACGAATCTGATCATATTTTGAAGAGTGAGCACCAAACTTGAAAGTTTATAATAATGCCTAATTAACAATCAAGGCTAGTTATGCAAATTTTTAATAGAGATTTTTTAAGATTACTGATAAGTAAACATCTGCATTAGGTTAGATGATAGCTTGATCATGAAGACATCAACAAAGGACCATAATTGAAATCTAAGATCTCTTTGAGAATGAAGGAAAATAGACTTTTATCTCTACCTTAATAAGACAGGTGCTTTCAAAGGCTAAACTTGACACCCACTTAAAATCTAGTAGCTGTTATTAGGCTTTGTGATCATGGCCCTTATCTTTGAAGGCCCATCACCAAACACTGTGCACCACAAAGCCCTAATAAATATGAAGAACAATAGTGGCAGGAAGGATGGCTTGTGATACATTTGCTCTATCCAACATGCCAAGCATGCTTTCAATGGTCATTAACCAATTTTTGAAGCTATTCATGGAATAGCACAATGATTCGATTGACTACCAAACTATGCTGAAGTTAATCAAAGGATTAAACCACCATACCTTTTCTAAAGAGCCTCACTTTCAGCCTAATTCATTAGGGAGGGCTATGCTGCAAGCTCTATAGAAGTAATAAGGCTTGTATTCATTGTGAACCATATTCTTCAAGCAGAAGAGAGCATACAAGGCAAGAATGCACTGCCCTACGGTATCTTGATCTCACACCATCTTACATCAAATTTGGTAACCAAAGTCTTCATTGGATAGAGAGGCTAATTATTATCAAGGAGGAGGAAAATGTCATGAAGGCATCCAAAATAATGTTGGAGCCAAAACGTACACAATATAAAACTTGACTCAAAGTGCCTAATGAATATAAATTTTATAAAATTAGACAATAATGGGCCAAGTCGCAATGATAGATTCCATCCTATGTATATTAATCCATAAGATGGCTTTAGCATCGGCTAGATTTGAAGCTTAAAGTTCTTACAATATTATGTCCGTCAAGTTATCTTTTTAATGCATCTTAGATCAATTTAGTCAAAGCTTGGATGAGAAAATAATAACGATTTTATTGAAAATCTGCCCATTACTAATAAAGATCAAACTAATTATGAAAATATCATTGCATGGCCTCTGAATTTAAGGATGACTCTTCTTGCTTTTCTTAGTTTAAAAATACTTGTTGGAGTCCTAATTGATTTTGCTGAAACAAGATTTGTTATAAAAGCCTTGTTTTATAAGTTTAAGCCAAGTTGTAAGTGATATGACTGATCCCAGAGTCGTCAGAAGGTAACGGGGTCCACTGTCATTCCCCCACCCCCGGGACCCCCTCGGGGTCGGGGGTGGGGCCATCATTTCTTAACCCCGGGGCCCCCATCGGCCTCGGGGTTCACTGTCATTTCCCCACCCCCGGGACCCCTTCGGGGTCGGGGGGTGGGGCCATCATTTCTTAACCCCGGGACCCCCATCGGTCTCGGGGTTCACTGTCATTTCCCCACCTCCGGGACCCCCTCAGGGTCGGGGGGTAGGGCCATCATTTCTTAACCCCGGGGCCCCCACCGGCCTCGGGGTTCACTGTCATTTCCCCACCCCCGGGACCCCCTCGGGGTCGGAGGGTGGGGCCATCATTTCTTAACCCCGGGGCCCCCACCGGCCTCGGGGTTCACTGTCATTTCCCCACCCCCGGGACCCCCTCAGGGTCGGGGGGTGGGGCCATCATCTCTTAACCCCGGGCCCCCACCAGCCTCGGGGTTGACTGTCATTTCCCCACCCCGGGACCCCCTCGGGGTCGGGGGGTGGGGCCATCATTTCTTAACCCCGGGGCCCCCACCGGCCTCGGGGTTCACTGTCATTTCCCCACCCCCGGGACCCCTCGGGGTCGGGGGGTGGGGCCATCATTCTTAACCCCGGGGCCCCCACCGGCCTCGGGGTTCAGTCATTTCCCCACCCCCGGGACCCCCTCGGGGTCGGGGGGTGGGGCCATCATTTCTTAACCCCGGGGCCCCCACCAGCCTCTGGGTCCACTATCATCTCCCCGTTCCCGAGACCCCCTCGGGGTCAGGGGGCGGGACCGCTACCATAGAATTCCTCGAGATGTTCTAGCACTTCGCTCCCTTGAGACCCTCCCCGGTCTCAGTGGGGAGGCTGTCGGCGATAGGCATGCAACTTAGCCGTCGAGGGGGACGACGGCCACGGGCCGCGTGGTACTTCCACGTGATTCTCAGTACGTCCGTGATTGCACCCCGTTACGGAGGGCCGTGCCTCATAAACGGCATATGGGGCATTGCATGTCCCTGTACATGGCCATACCTCACTGCGGCGTACGGCACGCTACTGCTTGCAACTGTGCTTGGTCCCATCAGCTGGCGACGCGCATCGCATGCCTTCGCGGCCGTGGACACGTAAAATATCATATCCACAAAGGGTACGGGGATGTCTCCGGCACGTACGGCTATAATACGAGGGCAATCTCCTCAGATTGTAGGATAAGGTATTCAGGCCAATATAAGGACGGGAGCTAGCGCGGTAAGTGGGATCTGAACTCTGGTTTTTCTGAGCTTTCTTCCTCCCAGCAAAAACCCTAACCGCCTCAGTTCCTCTTCGCTGGAGCGGTTCCTTGTCTGAACCCAAGCCACTAACTTGATCGTCGGAGGGTCCCCACCGGTGCCACCGGTCCCCGGGGACTTTTCTTGCAGGATTTCTAGGAGCGAGATGTCTGTTTTCCCCGACGTTCGAAGAAGGTGACTTGGCGTCATCAGATTGGCGTACCAGGAAGGGGGGTGCAAGAAAGACATCGAACCAGCTGCCTTCTTCTTTCTCCTGCCTTCAAGACTTTGAAGCCATGGTGACTACTCGAACGAAGGGAGTTTCAACCGGTCGCGCTGGGGGGCAGCACTGCGGGGCTGGTCCACCCACGGAAGCCCCCCCGGCTCTCACATCCATCTATCCAGAGCCTCCGAATCTCCAGGGGGCAGGGCCTTCTGCTCCGTCAAAGGACGCCCCCGCGCCTGCTTCGTAGCGGCTCCAGGAGGATCGACTCGCAGCCTTGGCCACGCAGGTCCAGTCGTTGACTGCGATGGTTCAAGGTCTGCAGCACCAGCAGGCGGCCTTGCAGCAGCCGGAGCCGAACCCGTCCGTCCCAGGGGTGGTGCAGCCTAGCCAGCACTCCACCCGCCGGAGGTCGCCCGTTCCTGCAGATCATCACCGCCGATCCCCGGCCAAGCCACATCCCCACGAAGCATCCAAAAGGCCCCGGTCTCCCTCTCGCCACGCCAGCGTCTCTCCTAAGCGGCGGCACGGAAAGGAGGCAGAGCGCACGTGCCGGCATCGCCGCCCCCGCTCTTCTTCTGAGTCTTCGGGGGAGGGCTCCTTTTATGGCCGGATGCCTCGTCGAGCTGAGCGTCGACTCGAGGAGTGCAACCAGAAGCTGGAGGAGCTCAGCGTCGGATCACTCACCTGCCGGAGACTGATTATGACAGTCGGCCCCCTCTATCTCGCCGCATCATGGAAGAGCCTATCTCCACCAGGTTTCGCCTTCCTCAACTGGACCCTTACGACGGGACCACGGACCCCCTAGACCATTTGGAGAGCTATAAGGTACTCATGCAAGTTCAGGGGGCCACTGACTCGCTCATGTGTGTTGCTTTCCCGGCTACCCTGAAAAAAGCTGCCCGGGCTTGGTATTCACGTCTGCTGCCACGAAGCATCGACTCCTTCCGCCAGTTGGAGAGGGCTTTTCTGGCCCACTTTGATGCCTGCCAGAAGATTCCAAGGGTGGCAGACAGCCTGTTTGCCGTGCAGCAGAAGAACGGCGAACCCCTACGGGACTACGTTGCCCGGTTCAAGGAGGCCGCCTTGGAAGTCTACAACCTGGAGGACTCGGTGGCAACCCTGGCTTTGAAGCGGGGGCTTCGCCCTTCCCGCTTCGCATATTCTCTTGACAAGAAGCCGCCGGGCTCCTACTCCGAACTTTTGATCCGTGCCCAAAAGTACATCCGGGCGGACGAAGCTGACTTTTCCGGCGTGAGCCGGCGGGAGTATACCCCGGAAGCCAACCCAGCCAGAACCTGCGGAAGCCCGCCCCAGGAGGCCCGAGCCTCCTCGCCGACCAGACAACCGTCCTCGACCTCCTGCACCGAGAGACGGGCCTTACACCCCGCTGCTTGCTCCAATATCCCAGATCCTGCTCGAGATCGAAGGGGAGCCTTATCTACAACGCCCTCCTCCTATCAACCCGAAGATCCCCAGGAACAAAAACCTCTACTGCCGCTACCACCGGGACCATGGCCACAACACCGATGACTGCCGGCAGCTGAAGAAGGCCATTGAAGACCTTATTCAACAAGGCCATCTGAGGAAGTTTGTTCAAAGGAATAACCCGGGAGCTCCTGGCCCCTCAGCACCCGCGCCACCGGTGATCGACAACGCCCCGACGGAGAAGACAGTGGCAATGATTTCCTGGGGGCAGGAGGCCCGGCAAAGAAGCCAAGAGGAGAGGAAGGGGTAGATGCTGTAATTCCTTTTTTCAAAAGGGACTTGGAGGGAGTTGTAAATAAAGATGATGATAGCGTCGTCGTATCCATGACGATTGCTAAGCACCCTGTAAAAAGAATCTTAGTCGACAGTGGAAGCTCTGTAGATGTTTTGAATTACGACGCCTTTGTCCGCATGAACCTGTCGCATGATTTACTTCGACCTGTCGCCACACCTTTGATGGGGTTCACAGGAGATTCCGTGAGGGTCGAGGGAAAATTACTCTCCCCGTGACGGCCGGAATGGCTCCGTGCCAAAGCACTGTCCTTATAAAATTTCTGGTGGTACGAGTGCCCCTGGCGTACAACGCAATTCTTGGGCGGCCCGGGCTCAACCTCTTGGACGCCGTCATATCGACCAAGAGGCTCCTTGTGAGATTCCCGACCGGCAGAGGGGTCGGCGAGATGCGAGGAGAGCAGGGCCTACCGGCACTTTGCTATCATTTGGCCCCCAGTCCCCAGGAGGCGGCACCTGCACAGCCATCTGCACCGACACCCGAGGCCCTTGACCCACGAGACCTGGAGAGGAGGGGGGAACCGGCCGAGCAGCTACTCACCTTCCCCCTCGGGGAGGACCCTGTGCGGACGTTCCGTGTTGGGGCCTTGCTTCCGGACGAGGCTCGGGACCGGCTCCTTGCGTTTCTGCGGCCAACGTCGACGTCTTCGCATGGTCTGCGTCCGACATGCCCGGGATCCCGGAGGAGGTGATTACACATCAGCTCAACATTCGACCGGAGTGCGGCCCGTCAGACAGAAGAAAAGGAGTTTTGCCCCGGACCGGCAGAAGGCTGTAGACGAGGAGGTGCGGAAGCTGCTGGCGGCGGGCCACATTCGCGAGGTGCGATACCCCGACTGGTTGGCAAACGTCGTGATGGTTCGCAAGGCCAGCGGAAGCTGGAGAATGTGCGTGGACTTCACCGACCTCAATAAGGCGTGCCCCAAGGACAGCTTTCCGCTCCCCCGAATCGACCAGCTGGTGGACGCCACCTCCGGACATGGGACGCTCAGCTTCATGGATGCGTTCTCGGGGTATAATCAAATCAGAATGAGCCCGGCGGATGAAGAAGCAACCTCCTTCGTCACGGAGAAGGGGATCTACTGCTACAGGGTGATGCCCTTTGGACTGAAAAACGCCGGGGCTACTTATCAAAGATTAATGAATAAGATTTTTGAAGACCAGCTGGGGCGCAACATGGAGGTATATGTGGATGACATGCTGACCAAGAGCACCAATGTAGAAGACCATGTAACCGACCTCGAGGAAACTTTCAACAATCTGCGCCGATACCGGATGAAGCTCAACCCCCACAAATGCGCCTTCGGAGTAGCAGCTGGCAAGTTCCTGGGTTTCATGGTGACCCAGCGCGGGATCGAAGCCAACCCCGACAAGATCAGAGCCATCCTGGAGATGCGGCCTCCGGTCAGCAAGAAGGAGGTGCAACGCCTGACGGGGAGGGTGGCGGCCTTGAGTCGTTTCATGTCAAGGTCGGCGGAGAGGTGCCTGCCCTTCTTCAAGGCGCTGCGCAAGATTAATGGCTTCGAGTGGACGAAAGAGTGTCAGGGCTCCTTTGAAGAATTGAAGCAGTTTCTCTCCACTCCTCCGCTACTGTCCAAGCCTGTAGGTGGGGAGGAGCTCTTTTTATATCTGGCTGCTTCCCCCGAGGCCGTTAGCTCCGTGCTTGTGCGCATGGGTACCGACGGAGTCCAGAGGCCAATCTATTATACCAGCAAAGTGCTCCATGATGCCGAGATCAGGTATTCAAAAACCGAGAAGATTATTTTTGCCTTGGTGGTCTCCGCTCAACGCCTTCGGCCCTACTTTCAAGCCCATCCCATCGTGGTGCTCACGGACCAGCCCCTGCGAGCCATCCTGTCTCGCCCCGACACCTCCGGCCGACTGGCTAAATGGGCCATCAAGCTAAGCGAGTTCGACCTGTCCATCCGGCCCAGATCAGCCATGAAGTCCCAAGTGTTGGCAGATTTCCTAGTCGAGTGCTCCTGGACCGAGAAGGACGTGGAGGAGACGCGACTGGAGGAGCCTATGGACTCTCCCCCATCGGGAGAGGCGGAGGACTGGATCCTGCATGTAGATGGAGCGGCAAACTCTCAAGGGAGTGGAGCCGGACTCATTCTTGCGAGCCCGGAGGGGGACGTGATGGAGTATGCCCTCAGATTCCAGTTCCCAGCGACCAATAATCAGGCGGAATACGAAGCCTTACTGGCGGGGATGAGATTAGCTAAGGAGCTAGGCGCGGGGCGCTTGAGGGCCTTCACAGACTCTCAACTCATTTCTGGACAAATCACCGAGAGTACGAGGCTAGGGACCCGACCATGTCCCGCTACTTGAGCAAGGTGCAATCCCAGGCGTCTCATTTTTCTTACTTCCGTGTCAGCTATATCCCCAGGGCAGAGAATGCCAGGGCTGACTCGCTGTCCCGCTTGGCCACTTCGGTCGACGGGACGTTAGGGAGAACATACGTGGAGCATCTACAAGTCCCAAGCATTGAGGCCGCGGATGAAGCATTACCAGTGGAGCCGGAGCCCTCCTGGATGGATGCCTACATCCGATACTTGACCGACGGTACTCTCCCAGGGGACCCGGCGGAGGCCAAACAGCTCAGGCGAAGGGCCCCGAGATTCTTGATGATGGACGGGAAGCTTTATCGGAGATCATTCTCATATCCGGTCCTTAGATGTGTGGGGCCAGCAGAATCAGATTATATCCTTAGGGAGATCCACGAGGGTGTATGCGGGAGTCACCTGGGGGGCAGAGCCCTAGCATATAAGGCCCTACGCCAAGGGTATTTCTGGTTGACAATGAAGGAGGATGCGGCCGAGCTTGTCAAGAAGTGTGATAGCTGCCAACGTCATGCCAATATTCAGCGACAGCCAACGTCTCACCTAACTCCTCTGGTGGCACCCTGGCCCTTCGCCCAGTGGGGTATGGATATCTTAGGTCCATTTCCCCGGCCTCCGGGCAGCGGAAGTTTCTCCTGGTGGCGGTGGATCACTTCACCAAGTGGGTTGAAGCTGAGGCTCTGGCCAAGATTACCGAGAGTAAAGTGAGATCTTTCTTCTGGAAGTCAATCATATGTCGGTTTGGGCTGCCACGCACTCTAGTCACTGATAATGGCCGGCAGTTTGACAACGCACCTTTCCGGGAGTTCTGCTCCGAGCTGGGCATCTGTCAGAGGTTCACCTCCGTCGGGCATCCTCAAACCAACGGGCAGCTGAAGTGACTAACCGGATCATCCTCCAGGGACTAAAGACTCGACTGGATGGCTGCAAGGGACGATGGGTAGAAGAACTCTCCAACGTGCTATGGGCTTATCATACAACGCCACGAACCCCCACCGGCGAAACGCCATTCAGCTTGGTCTTTGGCTCTGAGGCTGTTATTCCTGTGGAGGTCGGTGCGCCCAGCCCTCGGGTAGAAGCCTACAGTGAGGAAGATAACCCAGACCAACTGCGAGCCAATCTCGACCTGGTGGAGGAGACGCGAGATCGGGCGCGGCTTCGAATGGCAGCCTATCGGCAACGGGCCGCAAAATACTACAACACTCGCGTGCGCCCCCGGACGTTCCTACCAGGAGACCTAATCCTTCGACGGGCTGAAGTCTCAAAACCAACTGAGGGAGGCAAGCTAGCCCCTAACTGGGAGGGACCCTACCGGATCACCGAGGCACTGCGTCATGGAGCTTACAAAATTGAAGAACTCGACGGGACACCACTCCCTAGGACGTGGAATGCGGATAACCTTCGCCGGTATTATCAGTAATGTATTCCTTCTTCATGATTGAGCATCATCCCTGTATTTGTTGGGGTTTCCACCCCCTATTTAATACTAACAAGATTCAATTTTAGCTATCTGAATCCTGCAAAAGCCCGGCACCCCGTCGGCACTCAAAGCCCTGCACTAGCCAGGCACAAAGCCCAGTGTACCACTGGCAGAGCAGTGTGCCACTGGCTCTCAACAACAAAAGCCCGGCTCCCCGTCGGCACTCAAAGCCCTGCACTAGCCAGGCACAAAGCCCAGTGTACCACTGGCAGAGCATGTGCCACTGGCTCTCAACAACAAAAGCCCGGCTCCCCGGGCACTCAAAGCCCTGCACTAGCCAGGCACAAAGCCCAGTGTACCACTGGCAGAGCAGTGTGCCACTGGCTCTCAACAACAAAAGCCCGGCTCCCATCGGCACTCAAAGCCCTGCACTAGCCAGGCACAAAGCCCAGTGTACCACTGGCAGAGCAGTGTGCCACTGGCTCTCAACAACAAAAGCCCGGCTCCCCGTCGGCACTCAAAGCCCTGCACTAGCCAGGCACAAAGCCCAGTGTACCACTGGCAGAGCAGTGTGCCACTGGCTCTCAACAACAAAAGCCCGGCTCCCCGTCGGCACTCAAAGCCCTGCACTAGCCAGGCACAAAGCCCAGTGTACCACTGGCAGAGCAGTGTGCCACTGGCTCTCAACAACAAAAGCCCGGCTCCCCGTCGGCACTCAAAGCCCTGCACTAGCCAGGCACAAAGCCCAGTGTACCACTGGCAGAGCAGTGTGCCACTGGCTCTCAACAAAAAAAGCCCGGCTCCCCGTCGGCACTCAAAGCCCTGCACTAGCCAGGCACAAAGCCCAGTGTACCACTGGCAGAGCAGTGTGCCACTGGCTCTCAACAACAAAAGCCCGGCCCCGTCGGCACTCAAAGCCCTGCACTAGCCAGGCACAAAGCCCAGTGTACCACTGGCAGAGCAGTGTGCCACTGGCTCTCAACAACAAAAGCCCGGCTCCCCGTCGGCACTCAAAGCCCTGCACTAGCCAGGCACAAAGCCCAGTGTACCACTGGCAGAGCAGTGTGCCACTGGCTCTACTCAAAGCCCTGCACTAGCCAGGCACAAAGCCCAGTGTACCACTGGCAGAGCAGTGTGCCACTGGCTCTCAACAACAAAAGCCCGGCTCCCCGTCGGCACTCAAAGCCCTGCACTAGCCAGGCACAAAGCCCAGTGTACCACTGGCAGAGCAGTGTGCCACTGGCTCTCAACAACAAAAGCCCGGCTCCCATCGGCACTCAAAGCCCTGCACTAGCCAGGCACAAAGCCCAGTGTACCACTGGCAGAGCAGTGTGCCACTGGCTCTCAACAACAAAAGCCCGGCTCCCCATCGGCACTCAAAGCCCTGCACTAGCCAGGCACAAAGCCCAGTGTACCACTGGCAGAGTGTGCCACTGGCTCTCAACAACAAAAGCCCCTCCCCGTCGGCACTCAAACCCTGCACTAGCCAGGCACAAAGCCAGTGTACCACTGGCAGAGCAGTGTGCCACTGGCTCTCAACAACGCCCGGCTCCCCGTCGGCACTCAAAGCCCTGCACTAGCCAGGCACAAAGCCCAGTGTACCACTGGCAGAGCAGTGTGCCACTGGCTCTCAACAAAAAAGCCCGGCTCCCCGTTGGCACTCAAAGCCCTGCACTAGCCAGGCACAAAGCCCAGTGTACCACTGGCAGAGCAGTGTGCCACTGGCTCTCAACAACAAAAGCCCGGCTCCCCATCGGCACTCAAAGCCCTGCATTAGCTAGGCACAAAGCCCAGTGTACCACTGGCAAAGCAGTGTGCCACTGGCTCTCAACAACAAAAGCCCGGCGCCCCGTCGGCACTCAAAGCCCTGCGCTAATCAGGCATAAAGCCCGGCTAACCCCGGCGGAGCGGTGCACCAACGATTATTCGCAGTCAAGACCCGACACCCTGCCGGTCAACCAAAGCTAAGTCCCGCGGGCATCAAGCTGCGCGCCAGACCAACACCAGGTCCAATACTTGACCGGCGTTACGCCTATAGCTCCAAGGGAGCCTACCGGCCTAATCCCCAACCAGCGGTGCCCCCGCTCCCAAGATTCAACCCTACCTAGCTCTAACTCGCGGGTTCATGTAACTAAGGCGGAGTGGCGTAGGTGGGAAGGTGTCCCCCAGAATCGTCGGGACGAATAGAGTCGTGGGGCCACATATCAATCAACAAAGTCAACAACAGTTCAAAAATCGTTGAGAAGGGTATTTTCATTAACGGAGAAGGATTACAAAACTCTGACATAGTCGGGCTTACAGAAGCAAGAAAAGACAGCAAGATAACGGGCGCAAACTCAAGGCTCCGCCGGTGCGGGCTCGTCGTCGGAAGGGGCCAGGTCCGACGATTGTTCTAGCTCGACCTCCAGTGCGCGGGGGAAATTTAGATCCTTGGCCACCCTCTCCTTGGCGTACTGGAACCCGTCGAGGAACGCGGCGGCTGAAGCTTCGGCCAGGTCATCTGTGAAACGCTCAGACGACCTGTATTCCTCGACGAGCCCGGTAGCTCGAGCTTTCTCCGCAGCGAGGGCCTCCGCGCGGCCCTTTCAGCTTCTCTGGCGCGACCTGTCTCTTCCTTATACCGGCCGGCCTCCTCTTTTGCCACTCCGGCCTCTTCCCTCGCCACTCTGGCCTCCTCCGACGCCGCTCCCGCCCGTTCCTCAGCCTCCCGAAGAGCCGAGGTCAGCTCCGAGATATGAATATCCCTCGCCATGACCGCGCCCTCGGACTCTGTCATCTGGGAGATCGCTGTGCGCGCGCGGTTGGCCTCAATCTCCGCCCTGCTCTCGGCGGCTCTCACCTCGTTAGCGCAGGACTCTTTGACCTTCTCCAGCGCCCTTTCTGCTGCTCCCGCGCGGTCCTGCGCCTCCCGGAGAAGGTTCTTTCCCCCGGGATCACCTCCCTGGCAGCCTTTAGGGAGTGCGCAATCTGCATGCACAAGCCCCCAAGTCAGTAAAGTATGTGTATACATGAACGATAAAGGGTAAAAAGCAAGAAGGTTGCTTACCCTGACCACAGCGGCATAAGATTCCCGAAAGAACTCGCCCGTCTTCTGATGACCAAGACCTTCGATGATCCTAGGATCCAGGACCGGGCCCAGGACCCGCTCGGCCCAGTGGCCATCGCCCAGGGAGTCTAGGGGCGGCCTGGGTACGCCCCCACCTCCCTCTGCCGCCTCAGATCCCCCGGCTCTGTGTGCGGGTCGCCCCTAACCGACCCCTCGGGGGGTGGACTGGCGGGACCGGATGGTCCCTCACCCCAGTCCCTGCTAGCGCCAGATGGGGTCGCTCCCTCGGGGACCGGGAGCCCTTCGGTTGGCGCAGGCTCCCCCGCTACTGACTCTATGGCGGTAGCTCCCGCTGCAGCTCCCGCCTCCGGTGGAGTGTCGGCCGTAAGGTCGACCTCCGCGATGACTGGGACGTGTTGCGGAGCCCCGGGAGGGGAGGCCAGTGCTGGAGGGGAGGCCCGGATCACCGAGCGCTTTGGGGCCGGGGCTTGCTGCCCCCCGGACGGTCCTTCCCGGCCCCTTTTCTTGGCGGCCTTTATCAACTTCGCCCTCGGAACTTTCATCGCTGCATAACGCAAGTCAGGTTTTCAGAACAGTAAAAAAAAAAAAAAAAAAAGAAGGAAGAAAGAAGAGCAGAATTTCTAGCTAAGTGCGAAAAAGACTTACCCCGATGGGAGACGAGGCCCGCCAACTCGAAGTTGTCCTCCGCTAGCAGTAGGGTGTACCGGGGAATTTCGACGGTCAGCAATAATCCCATTGCTTCCCGATCCCCAGGCTGGACAGCCACGGTGTTCCCCCGGAGATCGGGGTCCCCCCACCGGGGCCGGACTTGGTCAATGTTGGCAAAAAAGAAACGGGGTTTCCACCCCTTGATTGACGAAGGCAGGAGGAGCTTCAGGACCCTATTGGGTCGGGGCTGAAACAGCCACCATCCCTTTTGGGCCCGAAGGGAATAGAAATTGCGAAATAAACTGACCCTAGGGGTAATACCTAAGCGGTGGCAGAGAATGACAAAAGCGCTAATTACCCGACAAGAGTTCGGGACTAGCTGGGAAGGGGTCAAAGAGTAGAAGTCAAGGAGAGTGACGAAAAAAGGATGGAAAGGGGGACGGAGGCCTACCTGTAGGCAGACCTCGTAGAAGGCTACGCGACCGGGTCGGGAGGAGATAACCCGGTCGTCGGGGGTCGGCAGGAATAAGTCGATCTCCCGAGGGATCCGATAACGGGCCCGGATCCTTTCCAGATCCGACCGCGTCATCGAGGAGGCCACCCCCCCTGGGGATTCCTCTGCCCTCGAGGAGGTCCCGACCCCCGGCCGGCGGCCCCTCAACGGGGCTCCACCGGCGGCCCGTCGCCGGGCCAAAGGGACGTGGTCCTCTGAATCAGAGGACCACTCGATTGGAGGAGAAGGGGAGGGAGGAGTCTGGTGCATCGCGGAGGGAGGACGGTCCTCAGAACCGTCCCCCGAGGTCCAGGAGAACGAACTCATGAATAAAGGAAATTTAAGACCGGGAAGGCTAACCTGGATGGCAAAGAAAGCTAGGCACGAGCTTGCAGGTCACAGCAGAAATGGTGAGCAGGCAAAGAGGAAAACGATGGCGAGAGCGGTGCGGCGTCAGTTCGTCCCCCCTCACCTGGCTTTGTTGGGTTTTCAAAACATCCCGCCATGTCTCGTCGGCCACGCGGCCCTTTGCCATACGCCGGCTCGCCTCGAGGAGTGCCCCGGCGCGTGGCGCGGCACGCCCCCAAACGGTGGTGGGACCCCCGCTGACGTCGCCGTAATGAGAAGAAATCATTATGCGCCTTTTCGCGCGGACTTCGAAGAGCCAATCCTCACTCTCGAGGGCGATCGTGGCTGGCATGGTGTACGGAAGGCCGTCTCTTTGCATCCCCCGTACCGTCCGCATAAAAGACAAGGCTGGGGATCAGCCACGTGGAGAACGCCCCTTGAGCCTCAGCGGTGGGACCCGCTTCACCCCAGGGGCGAGGGGGCATCTGATATGACTGATCCCAGAGTCGTCAGAAGGTAACGGGGTCCACTGTCATTCCCCCCACCCCCGGGACCCCCTCGGGGTCGGGGGGTGGGGCCATCATTTCTTAACCCCGGGGCCCCCACCGGCCTCGGGGTTCACTGTCATTTCCCCACCCCCGGGACCCCCTCGGGGTCGGGGGGTGGGCCATCATTTCTTAACCCCGGGGCCCCCACGGCCTCGGGTTCACTGTCATTTCCCCCGGGACCCCCTCGGGGTCGGGGGGTGGGGCCATCATTTTAACCCCGGGGCCCCCACCGGCCTCGGGTTCACTGTCATTTCCCCACCCCGGGACCCCTCGGGGTCGGGGGTGGGGCCATCATTTCTTAACCCCGGGGCCCCCACCGGCCTCGGGGTTCACTGTCATTTCCCCACCCCCGGGACCCCTCGGGGTCGGGGGGTGGGGCCATCATTCTTAACCCCGGGGCCCCCACCGGCCTCGGGGTTCACTGTCATTTCCCCACCCCGGGACCCCCTCGGGTCGGGGGGGGGGCCATCATTTCTTAACCCCGGGGCCCCCACCGGCCTCGGGGTTCACTGTCATTTCCCCACCCCGGGACCCCCTCGGGGTCGGGGGGTGGGGCCATCATTTCTTAACCCCGGGGCCCCCACCGGCCTCGGGGTTCAGTCATTTCCCCACCCCCGGGACCCCTCGGGGTCGGGGGTGGGGCCATCATTTCTTAACCCCGGGGCCCCCACCAGCCTCTGGGTCCACTATCATCTCCCGTTCCCGAGACCCCCTCGGGTCAGGGGGCGGGACCGCTACCATAGAATTCCTCGAGATGTTCTAGCACTTCGCTCCCTTGAGACCCTCCCCGGTCTCAGTGGGGAGGCTGTCGGCGATAGGCATGCAACTTAGCCGTCGAGGGGGACGACGGCCACGGGCCGCATGGTACTTCCACGTGATTCTCAGTACGTCCGTGATTGCACCCCGTTACGGAGGGCGTGCCTCATAAACGGCGTATGGGGCATTGCATGTCCCTGTACATGGCCATACCTCACTGCGGTGTATGGCACGCTACTGCTTGCAACTGTGCTTGGTCCCATCAGCTGGCGGCGCGCATCGCATGCCTTCGCGGCCGTGGACACGTAAAATATCATATCCACAAAGGGTACGGGGATGTCTCCGGCACGTACGGCTATAGTACGAGGGCAATCTCCTCAGATTGTAGGATAAGGTATTCAGGCCAATATAAGGACGGGAGCTAGCGCGGTAAGTGGGATCTGAACTCTGGTTTTTCTGAGCTTTCTTCCTCCCAGCAAAAACCCTAACCGCCTCAGCTCCTCTTCGCTGGAGCGGTTCCTTGTCTGAACCCAAGCCACTAACTTGATCGTCGGAGGGTCCCCACCGGTGCCACCGGTCCCCGGGGACTTTTCTTGCAGGATTTCTAGGAGCGAGACGTCTGTTTTCCCGACGTTCGAAGAAGGTGACTTGGCGTCATCAATAAGGTACCCAAATTTCCTTCACATAGAAGTCCTAGAATTTATATATACCCCTTGTATACCCAGCTTTAAGCGTTCAACGAAAGCTTTCCTCTCGAGTATATGTTAGCTCATGGTTGCTCTCTCTCTCTCTCTTGGTGATTACCATGCAAGTCCTGACAGATTTTGGGTAGCAGCAAAGTAGCCAGTTCATGGAGTTCTTAGCCTCCCAATGGTATCGGTTGCTGAGTCTTTGGAAGAATCTTAGCCTCCCATTGTGACCATATACCCTTTCCTATGGATGTAATGAATCTTAACCTCTTCAAATGACCTATTTCCATCTATTAATCTTGTACGCTGAATTCTAAGTCCTATTACGTTATATCCAAGTGTGCATGTGATGTAGCTGGTGGATTCAATCAAATTGGCATCCCAAAACTTTATGAAACACTATTTCAGGTCCTGTTACGATGCTTAAGAAAGCGTAGGAAATAGCTCACTGTGATCGCATGAAACCAGTGAGATGCATCAGCACAATAATGCTTAGTTTTATAAAAGCTTAGGCTCATCAAAAACAAATAGTTAATTGAGCCCTTATTCAAATCTGAAGATTACCTGAGAACAATCTCTAAATATGAATTGAAATGCGTCCTGTTACCACTTCTACCGTTAAACTCTGCCCTGGACGAAAGAGTTCCAATAGAAGAGTTAGGTAGACTCACCATCAAACTTTGTCCTTTTTAGACATTTCAAGCCCGTTTACTTTTTTGTTGCCTGTCCCTCTTTTTGCTACCCCAGCATCCTTTGCGTTCAAGCGATTGACTCTGAAGAAAGAATCAACCTCGATCAGCAACTTGTTTGATTAAAAAAATGGCACTACTTGCTTTATGTTGCAATAATTTATGGCTGGTTGATGTATGTATAACAGTTTAATGGCCTGGCTGTTATTAATGTAACTTAAAGAAATATTTTAAGGAAGATAGATAAACTCTAGAAGATAATAAGGTAAACTTTCGAGGGATTGAAGTTGAAAAGAGCACTCTAATTTAAGATTGCTCATCACTAGGAGCCATACCGATAAAGATGTAGCCTTTTAAACTAACAGGCAGTTTTTACTCCTTGCATATACAAGGTTAATTACATTTAATTGTTAGAAATAATCTGTATTACCATAGAACTGCTTGACATTTAATTCCACCATATAGAAACAGACTCTTCTTAGCTAATTTCACTCCTATTCTTTACTTGTTGCCGATGTCGAGAAATCACTCTTCAATCACATTATTTTCTACAAAACTACAGGATTGTCTGCAATGTGAAGCCTCTTTCTTAGTTAATCAAGTTTTAAATTCTCTTATGATGTAATCTATATCACTAAGCTATCATTAGCATATAGAAAGTTGGGAATGTGTAAATAAATGAATACTTATTTTTTTGACCTTTTCTTTTTCCTTTAAGTTACATGTAAAATCTTTCTAGATCTTCCCATTTCCTGATTTGATTAATTGACAATACTGCTTCATTGCTTTTGCACCCGAATGAGCTCTGGCACCTGTTCTAATCCAAGTTTGTTTAATGCCGTACTTCCTTTCCATTAGAAAAAGGAATCTGGGAAGAGAGAGAGAGGAGGGGGGGGGGGGGGGGGGGGGTTCCTTGAATCCACGTCCCCTCTAGCTTGATCTGATACTATTGTTCAAATCCATGCTCATTTATCCAGTTTAGTGAATCGTTTGAAGGAGATTAAACAGTAGCTCTTTTATCATCTAACTTAGGTTCTCTTTTTCCAGTAATCTAGAGCCATGTTTACAAGCACCAGAGCCAAAGGTGGCAGACAAGCAGCCGGGAAACACAATTCAACACAGTCATGACAAATTGAGGTCTGGATTAAATGAAAAATCAGGCATGAAATGGAGTCAAGACCTGCCATTTTAAAATGTCAAATTATTCTGAAAGAAGCTTGTTAGTACAGCCTTAGTAGTCTATAATTTAAGCAAGAACATGTAATTCAGATTTCCTCCAAAAACAAAAATGTCAGATCGTTAAAGGTCAATTTGCAGTGATGCAATTGACGTGCCAAGATAAAGTCATATTTGGTTTAGCTTGAGGTCAGTGAGTCTCTGATCTTGAATAAGATTCTCACAATATGTATCTGTAGCCTGAGATATATATTTAGTTGATCAATGTACGAAAACTACTGTTGCATCATGGATCATTAACATAAGTTATTTGACTTATCAATGTATATATATCATCTAAAAGAGTCCTGTGGAATGGTGTGCGATTTGCATTTGATTATGTCAAGCAATCTCATTATTTTTATCACAACCACTTTAAATATTCATATAGTAATTATATTAATAAGTCAATCATGATATTTTATAATAAGATTTTGAGCATATATGTATGTATGTGTGCATTTTTTTTTTAACTATAACCACTTTAAACATCCATATATTGACTGTATTATATTGAGTAAATGGTCATATTTCATTATAAGATTTTGAATATGCATGTATGTATATATGTATGGATGTATGTTAATCCTCTTGCTACTTGCTTTCTATTTCAAAGGAGGTGGAGGTTAGGTGGCAACAACAGTGATTGGCTTAAAAAAATGTAATCACTTCTTCAGCATAGTTACGTATTTGTCAAGCATAGAATAACAACAAATGAGATGCGAGGCCATTAACAATATCAAGGACATGCCAACTGCTTACGTTACAACACAATCATATTGCTAGAAGGAACAACAAAATATAGATACATGATAATGGTATTCTAACCACCAAATGGCATTAAGATTCAACTTCTGTGAAAGAATTGTAGTTTTCAAATTATAGGAATTATGGAAATATAGTGAGATGAGGGGAAGTTATATTAACTCAAACAGAGAGGAGAAAAGATCAGATACAATACATGGATGAAGCTCATGCTCAAATAAAGAGATGGTCAGCTGTAATCATAAACAGGGCTTCTTTGCAAATTGTAGTCAAGGCATGCAGCTCACCAGGACCCATAAATAAATATAACATTTTATGTAGCCTATGGAGGTCGACCATTCAAACAGATGCTTGTTCACATTATGATGGTGCACTTATGATCTGAACAAGAAAGTAAAAGTGCCATATCCTCTAAAGCATCATTAGGTATTAGTTCAGTCAATTGAAGCTCCAAACTGTGCGAATTATTGCAAGGACTGTGTGTAGTACATTGCAAATCCAAGTATCTTGTAATCTAAATGAAAAGAAATGCTACAAAACCATGCAAGTGGATAAGATCTTTCAGAACTAACGTGCTACCATATTAAATCGGTTTATTTTATCTTTTTAAAACTGAAGAAACTATTACTTCCATCACAATGCAACTACACAGTCTGGCCTTATTTCTCTGGTTATGTTAATGTTAATGATTATGCATCTATTAACATATCCATATTTTTCTGCATTTTTTATTGACATTGACAGCAAAAAACAAAGAAAGTTAAATTGTTTATTCATTTCAGTACATATTGTCTTTATCTGGTTTCCACTTGCCACCTGAACAAAGATTCAGTAGATTGACACTTCTATCATGAAGAGAACGTGATTAATTTCTTTTGCCTAGATTCATTTTTTGGACAAAAATAATTTAATGCCTTATACACAGATACATGTAATATGTATTCTTTATATAGTAGTAACCATATAGTTTGTGACAATTTATGATCAAATTACGTAAATGGTAGTCATGATTCAGATAATTCACATATCTTAGCTTGGTCTAGCATATATTCCGACGTACATACCAGTGAGTAAAATGTGTACCATAATACCTACTTGCATAGTGATTTTGAGAACTTGAAGTGTCAGCTTGGGTGTCATTGTAATTCAGGATCTTATATGCACGAGGAATTCTGACAGAATCTAGTTGCCCAATACCTCCAAAAGCTCAAAACCATTATCGGGCAAAAACATATCGAACATACCTATGGATATATAATAAAGCAGAAAACAGAGCTCTTACAGTGATATCAAGAGTAAATATAATTTTACTATAACCCATGGGCAATGTCAATATCTTGGGACACTAAAGGACATACTTGTAATCTTGAGCCAATTTTTACAGACCAAAAAACTATCATTTAAAAGAGTCGGAGCTTACTTCAATTACTCTGTTCTAGTTTCATGCAGTCTGTTGTTGATAAGGCTGAGATCATGGTCAAAAATCCAGCCACATATAGTTCAATTCTTACCATAAGCCAGTTGTGATTGGTCAAGAATAAAGCTAACATCCTTCAGTCTCCGTCTATTACTACCAGATCTTCCACAATAGATTGTCACATATTAGAGACGAATCTTTAGTTAATTTTTGATGGTGGCAAAGAAGTTGCTTATTGCCAAATTAAACCAAGTATTCTGTGTTGTTTTAAAAGCACGTTTTGAGTAGAGTTTGCTATGGCAAACTACCTTCTCTTGATTCTATTTCTATATCCAGTGCCCCTCCTTGAATGGCTGTCAGCATACTCAATACCATGAAAAGGACTTTGCTTCTGTTCAAGAGGATTCCTATACCCTGGAACTGTAAATTAAACTACACCACCTACTAAGCATCTAGTAAACTGAAAGATATTCGACTTCCTTCTCCGCCTGCTAGAAACAGAGTAAATGTAATAACACAATTCTAAAATAATGCTTTGAGAAAGAATTTCTAAAGTCCTTGTTCACATGATGACTAAATTATTGTTTCCAGTTAATAGCGCATTCAGCAAGCTCTGTACCATCTAATTAAGCTGAGTGTGTCCTGAAAAGCATTTGAAGATTCTAGAAAAGAATGCCATACAACCATAGTAAATTCAATGTTGCAAATCAGATTTCTAGACATCACCTAACACTGGAGACTTCAACTACTTAAAAACAACAGTATGCCATTCTAAACAACAGTATGCTATTCTCATCCAAAAGATGGAAAAAATCTATAAGAGAAACTTTCAATCTTGGATTCTATATGATCTACAAGCTGGAAAAGTTTTTTAAAGAATTATAGTGTATTGCATCAGAAGCAATCTTCTTGAGACAAATGGGGGCGCCTTTTGCAAGTCAAAATTAGGAACACAAACTTCTAGCTATTAAAGAGGCTTGGATAGTATAAAGTTCTGACATCAAACAGATAAAAAATTATGTCTCAGATTTCTTTAGTAGTTGATAAACATGATAAGGACTTCCACCACTTGAAACCAATAACAATATCTCATTTGCTGTAGCCTATAAGACAGTAAGAAATATCAAAACAGCTCCACAATTTATAGCAAGTTGGCAATTTATATTTGCAGAACTACAAAGTCTTAACAGCTAAACACATGATAACACCACTGAACAATTCAGGTGGTCAGAATTTCTCAAAAACAGCAAGAACATATGCTATTATATGACTACTATGTACATCGATCCCAAAAAAGACATTAAATTATTAGGTACATAGAAAGCTTCCGATTACATATTACCGGCAGGAAGCATGTGCCTTTCATGGAACATTATTCTTATAACAGTTCTATCATCCTTTCCTATACCTAGTACCAGAAAATCTCCACTCTGGTTGTTATTGACACAAGTGACAAAACATTTCAAAAGATAACTCAAATTATATGAGAATCAAGAAAATAGCAAGATGCCAAAGAGCTTAAACCTTGTTGTTTTTGCTAAGCAACTCACTCAGCTTGGGAAGCAGATGATACCAAACTCCCCACAACATTCATTGAATTCACAGCTTTAGCAATCTCCAAGTTCTGCCTGATATCTCCATTAGGGTTGATCTCACAATCCACAACTGCAGGTCCACAGCTCCCTTCCCAACCAACCACCCCACCATTCCCACCAAAACATTGCGCAGAGTTATTACACCTTAAATCAGCACCACTGCATTGCTTCTGGAATGGAAAGGTACCCAATTCAACATCAATCTTTGCTCGGAGATCCACAAGAAGGCTTCTCAATCTAACCACTTCAGCCTCAAGTGCTGCTTGCCCCTGCAATCTCCTCAGGAGTTGCTGGTTCATAAGCCGCAATTTCTTAACCTCCTCCTCCAAATAAGCAGTATGGGCCTTCTTCTTTTCCCGATACTTCCGAACAGCCTCTCTGTTCCCCAATGGTTTCCGTGATTTCTTCTGCTCTTCTTCTTCTCCGTCATCGGCCGTGGCAAAAACTTGGGTATGTGTGTGGTAGCATGTATGGGTATGCATGGCAGCTGCAGGTCCTGGAGGGTTACAGGTGTGGGTATGGGTGCATGTCCTAGTGTTCCTCATATACTCATCAAAGCTGTTGGCCATCTCAGGGTTTGGCAACAGGAGGTGGCTTGAAAGGTCTACTTCACCATCGTCCATCTTTACAGCATCTTTTGCTCTATTGAAAAAGAAAAACTAAATTTATCTCGACAATTCTTTCAACCCTATTGATTAATTAGACCAACACTCGCCTTGCAAATTTAAGTGAGCCCAGAACTGAAAAAAAAAAAACACTTTTCTTTAAACAGAGATTGATTTTATAGGAAATCTATGAGCTTCACAAAAAATATCTCGCTAAAACCACAAATATTCAATCAAAATCCAAACAAAAGAGTCTCATACGATTATTCTTTCCCTATCCTTAATTCATCCAAATAAGAGGCCTAACTAAAACCCCGCTCCATAACCACAAATAACAAATTTATTCAATTCAGAACTATATATTCAGAAAAGAAATAGAAAAGCCCACCCACTAAGATTTAAGAGACTGCAACCAGAGGGACAGAACCCTAAATTCATCACAGTATAATTGGTTCCACTTCCACAACACTAAAACCCAAAAAAAAAAAAAAGGAGCTGTGAGATTGGAGATATACCCAGATGGGAGTCGCCCTGAAACGTCGAAATCGAATATCAAAGTGAGACCTTGAAGCAAAATATATCGACTGGCTCAGACGACGGGCACCATCAAATGGCTCCCAAGTGGAGGACAAAGTCGCAGAGACGAGAGAAAAGGGCGAGCCTTTTCTCCCAATCTCTCTCTTTTTATTACTCTTTAACAGAATCTAGTAAAGGGGACGTGAGAGGTGGTGATTTGACTATCGTAGAAAGGGAAGGGAAGACTCAGGAGGAGCTCTTCCCCTGTTACCCAACCTATCCTTGAATTTTAGACTTCCTGTTCCCTTTTGAAGCTATATTTGTGGCCGTTTTGGCATAGATTTCAAGTCAACG
The DNA here is from genome assembly GCA_900491605.1 of Calamus simplicifolius. Classification (NCBI taxonomy): domain Eukaryota; kingdom Viridiplantae; phylum Streptophyta; class Magnoliopsida; order Arecales; family Arecaceae; genus Calamus; species Calamus simplicifolius. Next base: position 447,032 of record UESW01001353.1, read on the forward strand.
TGTCTCCACTAAATCTAGGATCAGTTGGTCTTTGTGGTTTATATTTTGTGTGGATTGCATCCGTGACAAAGCTCTATATTTTTCTCCCCTTAATCTGGAGCTGAGGAAAATGACAAACATGGATCGATGCCGGTTGCCAAGGATGGAAGGATAAAACGACCAGTTTGCTTTTCTGGCATTGGAGTTGCCAAAGGGGCAACGATAGCTCGGGTGCCTCGGAAAGTCCCCTCCCTCGCAAAGGTAGCATTTTTTTGTTTTTTGTAAGCTCCTCGGGAGAATGTTTGGGGGCTCAAGCCTCCACCTAGAAAAAATTTAGGTAGCGTTGGATATAAAATGATCTCTTCAAAGGCCACCGGTCTTGATATGGTTATAATATCAATATATTGGTACTTTAATTTAGTCATTTATCTTAAAATTAAAGTCACTTTTAAGATATGATATTGATTTCATTTAAGAGGTCAAAAATATTAGGCCATTCTGATGATTTGATCCGTGCTAAATGCAACAATTTTATCCCTTTTTTTATCAATCTCTTTCATCTATATTATAATATATTATATATTATATATATTATAATAAAATATATTACATATTAAATATAATAGTATAATATTTTATGTAAATAAGTTTTAAGGATATTTTGGTATTATATAGATGGTGATCTTTTATTTTAATGGTATATCAAATATAATGTTCTTTGATTATTAGTGATCTTTGATTATTAAAATATCAGATACTATGGGATAATGTTAAATCACCAAAAATTCTATCACTAATGATTCTATCATTAAAAAAATTATCATGACGATTAACTATATAAGGGTACTAATATTCTACTAAAATTTATTTATTTATTATCTAACCTTTTAGTTACGAAGGTGGGCTATAATCGATATTATATTTGGTCCAGTAGCATTACTATGGCTATATCATTATCATAAGTAATTTTTATCTTTTGATTTAGTTATAATTTTTAGAATAACTTTCAAAGGAGGTTTTTTTTTTTTTTTTGAAAAAACAAAGGGACATAAATGATAGCTTCATAACAGGAATAATTGAGAGAACCCCTAGAATAATTATACTTAGTATTAGAAAGCTGGGTTGACGTTTTTAACTTGTGCATTGCCTCTCTAGGTTGTGTAGCTAGCATAAAACTTAATTCAAGTCTTACACCAGCTTACCCCTAACTAAATATTAAAATTTACCATAAAACTAATATGAATGAAGATCGGCTAAAATCAATAAGCTATTTTTTTTTTTTTTGTATTTCTAAGTTAATTTGGTGAGATCTCTAAATTCTTGATTATTTTTCCTTTTTTTCCTTCCAATGCTAGATAACTTTTTAAAAAATATATATAGCATAAACATTGAAGGGCATATAAAACATCCCGTTCATATAACCTACTCTATAGTGACTTCAAGTTATGGTTTCTAACCTAGTTGACATATCTATGCTTGTGAATAGAGTTGAAAAATATATTGATTATCAAATTTTGGATAAAGGGCTTGGTGAGTGAAAACCAATGGCAAACCATCCAAAATGCATGTCCAAACTCCTAAACATGATTTATACAATAAAAATTCAAAAAATAAGTTATTATATATTTTGGTGCCCATTAATTAGTACCAAATGGGTATAAAAAATAGAGAATTTTGCATAGCATAATCTTATACTTTGCTAGGTAAGCTTGTGATTATCTTAGTGGTCACATCTTTTTATATTATTACATATTTTAGTATTCTACGATAATTGATATGGCATTTAGTTCACAGTAATGTAATATTATTAAAAATTTTACATTCCTATTACTTATATCTGATAATTAAATTCTTAAGAATAAAAGATTACCATATTTGATTCATAATAATAAAATATAATAATCATTTTGCCATATTTTAAAATTTTATTATAAAATTTTTTTTCTTTTAAGTGACTCCCTTTTTTTTCTTTAAAATATGAAATGTTTTAATAAAAATTAAAATTCTTTATTAAATTAATTATAGAAATATTATATCTTTAAATATTTTAAATATTGAATATATCTTGTTATAATATAATAAATATTATAATATTATCAAATATCCCATAATATGATATGCATTCACATATAATTTATAAATATTTATTATTATAATTATAATAATTTAATATATAAGGTCATAAATATTAATAATTTATAGTTTAACATTTACATATTATTATCTAAATATATAATAATGTTTAAATATTAAATATTATATTAATATTTAAAATTAATATAAATATAAAATAGTATTAAATATTTCAATATTGTTTAGTGTATAATTTAAGATTATCATATTTTAGTAATATTAGTTATCTACCTTTTAAATAGAAATCAGATTATCATAATTTATAGTATCAAAATAAAACTACTTAATTATCATGTCTAATTGTAAAATATAGTAATTTGTATGGTAATCTTAGATCATCAAAGTAAATTTTTAAATGATAATTATTTATTTTTATTTATTTATCAAAGTGTTGGTCAAATTCAATAGAATGATCCTTCAATTTGAACAACCCATCATATTATTGTTTGTATATAATTGATGTATTATAAAAGAAAGAAAAAAAAAAATTTTGGACCAACATATTGATCGTGTTTTGATTTATATTAGTATCTTAAACCACTGAATATCTCAATCTTGCTATATTGCTCAATTTTGATGCAATATTTAGAACATCTCAAACATGAATCCTGACTTTGATCACACATAGAATAAGGGATAGATTTGTTAGTCTTTATTTTATTTGTTAGTCTTTTTTTTTTTTCCACAGAAATGGAGTTACCCCTTCTTTTATTAACAAAATAAGTACAAGTACCAATGAATGAATGTGCGGGATAAAAGATCGACTGGTACTCATCCTAGCTTTAAGGAGCCGATGGTCCCCTTCAACAATACCAATAAAGATATATCTCTAAGAATCAAAAGAAAAGAGAATTTTATGAAGAAACGCTGCAAGGAATATAGATTTAGAAGAGAAGTCGCTAACATTCTTCAAATGATCAAAACTAATTAGCCCCAAGATGGTCTCCAAGGCCTTGGATATGTTTATTGCAAAGAGTATACCAGATAAAGATCTCAACCTTCTTAGAAACAACTGCCCTACAAATCTGTTTATAAAATGGCCAAAGAACACCATTTCGTTTAAGAAAATTATATAAGAAGTTTACAATAAAAGTACGTCCGAGCTGGAGAATCAGCACACCACTCTGTTAGTCAACTCAGAAAGATACGGTAGAACAAATCCATTATAGAAATTCAGCGCTAGCATCACAGCCAAGGCTATGGTGCTTGTTTGACCAATAACGGACCTGATAGGAATGGACGGTCCATGCGTAAAGATGGTGGCCTTTGGTCCCCGAGGTCCTCTTTGGTGCACTAAGACTGGCTGATCAAAGAGCACATTAGGTTGCAAGTCAGTGCCCATTTTCGGTCGAGTAGATAAAGAAAAGAATTCCATGGTCAGATGCATTGTTAGAGAGGGCTCTCTTGTAATGGTCAGAAACTTTGCATAGCATTATGCATTTTCGAGAGTATATAGTTGAAATTGAACCACTTTCTTTTGTTTTTTTATTTTTATTTTTGAAATAAACATAATTCATTTTTTTTTTTAAATAAACATAATCCAGGAATAGTTATGTTTGTAAAACAAAAATGGGAGTAATCGGTAATAACCTCTCCGCGCCCCCTTACCTTGGAGAGAGGAAAAACTTTGAGCGGCGTGCCTACGTTACCTACCGACACGCGAGAACGCTAGGCGCGTCAATGACAAGGACTTGTTTATTTTTTCTAAAGAAAAAATAATAAACATCCTTGCAGCTTGAGTTTTCTAGAGACTTGATAATTGATTGGTAACAAGCCTTTCTATTTAGTTATTTTTGAAATAAATAGCTAAGGTTCGTTTTGGGTTAAATTTTTTGTTTTTAAAAATAAAAAATAAATTTATAATAAAATAAATAAATTTTAAAAATATTTTTTAAATAATTTTAAAATTTTAAATAAATTTGAAAAACATGGAAGGAACTTTTTTTTTTTTTTTTTAAATACATCTGAAAACGTTCGAAGCTTACCGATTCTTTTTTTTTTTTTTCTCATGATCTTTTTTGTTCTTTTCATAATCTTTCTTCATACAATTCATTACTGTAAAATAATTTTTAAAAATATCAATCAAATATATTTTTTAATATTAAAAATTAAGAAAATATAATTTAAATTTTTAAATATAATTTAAATTTTTAAAAATAATATGTTGAAAAACCATCCAAAAAGAGCCTAAATATTTCTGTCGCATCAAACTAAAGAGAGGATGAGTAAATGACCTGCTAGCACGTAATGTCAAACGAGTACCGTTGCTGGTCGCTCATCATATCATTACTCCATGCAGCAGGAATTAGTGTGGTACACAGAGCCACAAAAGTCGCATATAAAACAACAGCAACAGCATCTGTTATTGTTTATATAATGCACAAATGTAATGTCCCACACAAAACCACTGATGCATGGTTAAACCACAAGAACTAGATTCAGAAAAATGGAGGAACCACGAGCCTTCAGGAAAAGAATAAAGACATGGAATCCATGCACCCAAATGGATTGCATTTTGTATCTAATATTTCCATGTTAATTCATGACTAGAATACAAAATGGATGAAGTAACTTTATGTTGCTTGATTATAGTTAAAAGGGCATGTTAATTCGGTATGTGATAACGCCCGAACACCGGCCTCGATCGTCAAAAAGCTAAGGATTGTTAATGATGCTCCTGCTCCGTGAAGGCCTACAAGAAGTCATAGGACCATAGGTTGCTCGATGGAAGCCCTCTAACAAGCAAATTAGTGACCGAAGTCACAGCTGTAAACTTGAGAAAGTTTGAAAAGAAAGCACAAAGAATCTAAGTGCTCTCGAGCGCAAGTATGTTTTTCTTAGAGCAGCTTACCTTGCTAAGGATTCTTCTTACCCTTTTATGGATCTCTAGTTTCAATCAGAAATCAGCCACGTGGAGTTCCGTGGAAGTGAATGTCTGCTAAACTCATGGTGATTACGTGAGTTCAGAGGCAGTGGATGGGTCGGATCTTATCGAACACGTGGACCAGTTAGTAAATGGGCCTGATCCCATCGGGTGCATGGACAAATGGTAAGTGGGCTTGATCCCATCGGACACATGGCAGAGGCGGCGGGCGCGGCTAACTCATGCGGAGGCCACGTAGGCACCGCAGCCCGTCCAAAGCTAACATAGAGGTTGGTGCCGCGGCCAATGTTGGAACCACTTTCAGAGAGACCAGGCCGCCAGGGCCGCCTTGGAAAGAAAAGGCTGCCAAGGGCCGCCTTGGGAAGACGGAGCTGCGCTAAAGAGCGGGGCCGCCAAGGGCTACCTTGGAGGGACGAAGGCCGCCGCTGAAGAGCGAGGCCACCTTGAAAAGGCGAAGCCACCAAGGGCCGCCTTGGAAAAATGGGGCCGCCACTGAAAAGCGTGGCCACGTATCTTAAGTTCCATCGTCAGTCAGATCTGCCGTTAACGCTTGCATGGTGCTATCAGCCATATCAGATGCCCCTCCATTCCTGAGCTCAAGGGCCACACGTCTACTGACCCTTGGGCAAAAGAAGCGCAGAAATTTATCATCATTACTGACTTTGTGCATCATTAACCGTCGAAGGCGAAGGCGCGCCTCCCCAGGCGATGTAGCTTTGAGGTCCGTTCGTATTTAAAGAAAAGCAAAAAGTGAAACGATTTCAAACGCATTGAGGATATTTTTTTAGGGATAAAAAAAATTAGGCGCCATCATTAAGCCACCACTCTCCATGTCCTACCATTGGTCACGGATCCAGCTCTTTGTACGAAACCGAGGCACTATATCTCAAGCGAAAGGAGTAATCGACAGCTGGAAGCTGGCCTCAATCGTGGATGGCCACGTGGCAACGTCTCGGATGGACGATTTAAAAAGCCTATATAAAAGCGCTTTGTCCTCCCGAGCACACCTTCCACTCCATCATCTTCCCTATCGTCTTCCTCTAAAGCTCTAAGCCTTCTCTGAGTTCGAACCTTCTGCTCTTTCATCTTAACACCAGGTTAGTCCCCTTCTTTGTCTTCTTCCTTTTGAATTTATGGATCGTCATGTCATTAGAGAGGGCAAAAGGCCCGCTGTGAGTCCCCCTCGGTCCTCAGAGGAGGAAGAGGAGATCCCTCTAGTGCATCATCACCGTCAGCCAGTCGGTGGTGTGACCATATGTGACTGTCCAGCGGAGGCTGAACAGCCTCCAACCCGATTGTCTCCGCCTAGGATAGCGCCACCTAAGGTAACTCACCGCCATAGTCCATCTGACCCCTCTGGCGGTTACTTCTGATCTAGCAGGGCCGGAAGGGATGGTCTCCACCATGACCATTGAGAAGGTAGAAGACCTCAGGGTTAGGTATAAGGTTCCTAGTTATGTCTGTCTATCCGCTTCCGAACCCGAGGATAGGGTGACCTCTGACCAACTCGATCGGATAGCCCTGTACAAGGAGTTCTTAAGAGCGGACTCCGTCTTCCTTTCTATCCGTTCGTCCTTAACTTGCTTGATAGGTATGGACTTGTCTCGGCACAGTTGACCCCAAACTCGATTCGAATCATCTATGCCTTCGTTGTTCTTTGCTTTTTTCACAGCTCGGACGCTAGGATTTCACTGTTCCGAGCCTTCTATAAACTCTATCACCATAACAAAATCGGATGGTGGATCTTCACTTCTCGGCACGATAGGACCTTGCCACTTAGCCTCCCTTCCAAAGTCAAGGAATGGAAATCCTGATTTTATTTGTCCACATTGAGGGGTTGAGGATTAGTTGGGGGAGCCTCGATGTCGACCCCAATAGGAACCCTGCGATGGACGAGAGGGATCAGGAGCTCTTCAACTGCCTGACGTCCTCCGAGACTCCAACCTGCAAGGAGTTATTGGCCAAGGCCAACCTCTATGAGGTCAGCCTATCCCCGACATTTGGTGAGCATGAAATCTTGCTTTCCTTATCCTTTATTGCTTTTCTCTTTTCTGATTGTTGGCTCCCTGTGCAGCAATGAAGTTGCCATCAAAAATTGAGGATGGCAATGCAAAAAAGGAGGAAGGAGGCCGGCAAGGTTATGAGACTGGCCAAGAAAGTCCGACGAAAGAGCCAGGGCAAGCTGGCCTAGGCCCCCGCAGCTCCGACGGAAGTGGCTCTCGTGGAGGAGCTGAGGGAGAGTGCCCCAGTCAAGGCACTGGCAAGCGAAGATGTTCCCGCCACGGCCGAGGCGGGACCGAAGATGGGGGGCCAGCCAGGAAAGGGTCCGTGGACGAAACTCTGCCTCCTGTCGTGCCGTCGGAGGTCATCGACATAGAGGCCAATGACGAGCCTCCTGCTCCCATTGAGCCGACGAAGGCGGCGGACCTTGGGGCCAGAGCGAGCACCCGGCCCCACCAAGCCCGAGGTAGAGGCATCGACTCCGAAGGTTGGGGGCGGCGAGGGATCGGTCAATGGTGGCAAGGCAGAGCTGAAAGCGAGGCCAAAAGCAGGGCTAGAAGCCCATGCTCGTCGTTTGGTCGGAGTCCTTGCAGGGAGCCGCGGCGGCCGCCGAGGTTCTCGGCCATGAACAACGGACGCCTGGCAGAGCACCTGTTGGAGAGGCTTCATCTGCCAAAATTCCACGAGCAACTCAGGCGCGAGCCCATCCCGAGTTCTCGACGCCACATACATGTCGTTCTCCAGGTAAGTTTTTTTTTGTTATTCTCTTTGTCATTCATTTTGGCAGAGCTATGACTAACTTCTTGATTCTTGCAGACGACCAACAAGGTTCTCACCCTCCAAGATGCTTTGGTCCAGACCGGTGACACCATCGAGCGCTCCCAAGCCTAGTTGGCCAAATACCGGAGCCGATGCGAGGAGTTGACCGAGAGGCTAGCCGAGGCTTAGGCCAGGGAGGCCAAGATGGCCGTAAGATTGACATGTCTGACGCCAACCGCGACGAATTGAAGGCTCAACGCAGAGAGACCAAGGCGAAGGCGATGACTGAGCTCACCCGGAACCTAGCAGTGGAGATCAAATTGGCGATGCTTGGGAAGAGACTGGAGTTAGCCAAGGGCAAGGTCGACGACCTGTCTCAGAAGCTCAAGGACGCCTTGGACCGGGCCGAGGCGACGGAACTCAAAGTCCTTGCTGCCGATGAGAGGGCCACCTTGGCTGAGTTGGATGCCCAGGCAGCCGAGGTGAGAAGGGCCGATGCCGAGGCCTGAGTCCAAAGCGCTGAGGCTAGGGGCCGGGATGCCGAGGCCCGAGTTGATGAGGCCGAAAGTCGAGCCCGCGATGCCGAGATCCGTGGAGCAATTCAAAAGCTCCACAGCATTCGAGCAAAAAGTGACCGAAGCCAGCCTTGACGCCTATGCCCAAGGTTTCGAGAAGTGCAAGGTGAAGGTTGCCCAAGTATTCGGTATTGATGACCTCAGTGCCATCCGGGCCGAGGACCCGACATCGAAGAATCAAGGGAGGATGATGCCAAGGACGAGCCAAGGCTCGCCAAACTCTAGATACTTAGGCTTTTTTGTTGCTTTTTTTTATTATTATAACTGACTTCGGATCAGCTTTTGTAACTTTTTCAAGTATTAATAAAGAAAATTTATTTTCAAGTGCATAAGACTTAATCTTTGCAATGGCTTTGACTTGCTATGGCGATGTATTGGTTCCGATCCTTAGGCTCAGTCGCAAGTGGCCGTAACTCTTCCTATGATTCGACTGGAGTCTGTGCAAACTCGCGTAGTCGGCCAAGTCCTTAATCCCTTAAGCATATGTCAGAGTGATCGCAGAGTGTTGATGCCGACTAAGGGATGTCTAGGTGCATTTAGGAGCCCTTTAAAACTGCCTCAAAGGTTTGTGTGCCAACCCGAGGGGCAACTCGAGCGAGTACGAGGCTATTAGGGTATTGAACCGACTCGAAAGCATCTCCAAGCCGGACCAAGTGGTGACCCGTTAGCCGTGATGCCGCCGAGCTCCTTTAGAACTGCCTCGGGTTTGTGCCAACCCGAGGGGTAACTCGAACGAGTACGGGGCTATTAGGATATTGAACCAACTCAGAAGCATCTCCAAACCGAACCAAGTGGTCACCCGTTAGCCGCGATGCCGCCGAACTCTTTAGAATCGTCTCGGGGTTTATGTACTGATCCGAGGGACGACTCAGCAGATACAGGGCTGTTAAGGTATTGAACCGACTCGAGAGTGTCTCCAAGCTAGACCGAGTGATGACCCATTAGCCACAATGCCACCGAGCTCCTTTAGAACCGCCTCAGGGGTTTGTGTGCTACCGAGCTCCTTTAGATGATAGATCCTCAGCCTCAGAGATAAATTAAGTATAGCATTCGAAAATCCTTTTATTATCATCAATCGAAAGGGCACATCATCGATAGTATTGGCAAAGGTTATCCACATTCCAGGTACATGGGATGGGCCATCCGGTATGCTCTTCGATGAAGTACCTCGGTGATGTGATAAAGGCCTTTCTAATTTGGAGACAATTTGCCCCCTTCCGTCGGCTTAAAAACCTTGGCCTTTTTGAGGACCGGATCTCCTAGGCGAAATGTCTTGGAACGGACCGGGCGTTACAATACTTGACTGCTCGCTGGTGAAAGGTTGCCATTCTGTACCGCATCGATCACGTGCCTCATCAATGAAATCAAAATTGACACTTAGCTGCATGGAATTTGTCCTTTTTATTATAGAACTCCACTCGAAGGCTTAGGAGACCGATCTCAACGGAGATGACCACCTCGGAACCGAAGATAAGGCTAAAAGCGGTCTCTTCCATCGAGGCTCGTGGAGTTATATGATATGCTCACAGCATGCTTAGAAGTTCCTTCACCCATCTATCTTTAGACCCCCCAACCAGGTTCTGAATCCCCGAAGGATGGTCCGATTCATGACCTCGGCTTTCTCATTGGATTGTGGGTGGCCGATAGAGATAAATCGATGACAGACGTTCAGCTCGACGCAGAAAATCTTGAATATGGCATTGTCGAACTACCGACCATTATCAATGATGATAGTGTGAGGCAACCGAATCAGCATATGATAGACCTTCAGAAAAAAGCTGACTTTGCTCTCAGTGATATTAGCCAGTGCCTCAACTTCAACCCACTTGGTGAAATGTCGATGGCAACAAGCAAAAACCTCCGCTGATCCGAAACCGAAAGGAATGATCCAATGATGTCCATTCCCAATTGGATGAAGGGTCATGGGGCCGAGAGCAAACTCAGTAGAGAAGATGGTTATCGCTGGATGTGTGCGTGTTGTTAGCAGCTGTCGCACCTCTGAACTAGCCTAGCGGCATCCCCCTCATGGTGAGCCAGTAATATCCCTAGCAAAGAGCCTTTATGTATCTCTCTGAGGATATAGTCGGCATCTGCAGGACCAACACACTTGAAAAAAAGAGTAGGAGAATGACCTTCTGTATAGTCATCCGTCTAGCAAAGTAAACTTGGAGGCTCTCCATTTGAGCAATCTAACTTCCTCACGATTGGTCAAGAAGGTGTCGTCCGTGAGGTAGCGGATGTAGGCATCCATCCACATTAGCTTTTGCACGATCAAAAGGACTTCCTTTTTATCTTCAATGCTGGGCTTCTCCAAATGTTCTATGTAAGCGCTCCCTAGGACGTCCGCTGAAGTGGCCAAATGGAAAAGGGCATCTGCCTTGGCATTCTCACTCCGAGGAATGTAGCTGATATTGAAATGTCAATGAAATCAGAAGTCAAACCTTCTTCAAGTACTATGCCATGTAGGATCCCGTGCCTCATATTCTCCAAGTACTATTCTCCGTTGATTTGTCCAGAGACGAGCTAGGAATCGATGAAAGTCCTGAGGCATCTAACCCCGAGCTCTCAGGCAAGCCTTACTCCGGTCAGCACTATTTCGTACTCGACATGATTCGGCATGATTGTTGGTAGCTTTGGAGAGGAGTCGAAGGGCGTATTCCACCTTTTTGCCCTTTGGATCCGCCAGATGAGGCCGACGCCACTTCATTGAGAGTTCGAAGCACCGTCCATATGGAGGATCCAAGATTTCCCCACGTCCTCGAGCTTATCGTCCGATTGCACCATGGGAGGCTCTTCTGCTTGTTCCTTTGTCTAAATGCACTCGACCAAGAAGTCGATCAAGACTTGAAACTTCAGAGCCGGCCTTGCATGAAACGATAGGTCGAACTCTCCTAACTTGACCATCCATTTAGCTAGCCATCCTGAGGTATCAGGACGGGCTAGAATAGCCTTGAGAGGCTGATCCGTTAGCACCACGATGGGATGAGCTTGAAAATACGACCTAAAATGCTAGGCAAAATAATCAGAAAAAAAAATATTTTTTTTATTTTGAAATGCTTTGCTCACATAGTAGACAGGCTTCTGAATTCCGGCGCATCGAGGCGTACCAAGACGAAGCTAACGGCCTCCGTGGAGGCAAGAAGGTAGAGGAAAAGGTTCCCTCCATCCTTTGGCTTAGACAACAACGGTGGTATAGACAAGAACGCCTTCAATCCTTTAAAAGTTTTTTTGGCAGTCTTCGTTCACTCGAACCCATTCACTTTGCGCAGGGCCTTAAAAAAAGGCAAGCACCTCTCGATCAATTTGAAGAAAATAATTTAGGACCGTCACTCTTCCAGTGAGTCGATGCACTTTCTTTTTGCTGGCCGATGGCCTCATGTTGAAGATGGCTCTAATTTTTTCTAATTTCGCCTTAATTCTCGCTGAGTCACCATGAAGCCCAAAAACTTCTTTGCCATGACATCGAAAGCACATTTTCGCAGGTTCAGCTTTACCTGGTAATGGCAAAGATTATTGAAGATTTCTTCCAAGTTGGAAACATGGTCAGAGGTGCAGCTCTTTGTCAGCATATCGTCCACATAAACTTCTGATGACGCCAAGTCACCTTCTTCAAACGTCAGGGAAGGCGGACGTCCTTCTCTTTGGACCCCCGCAAGAAAAGTCCTCGAAAACCGGTTGTTCCGATAGGGACCCTCCGACGCTCAAGTCAGTTACTTGGACTCAGACAAGAACCGCTCAACGAAAAAGAGCTGAGACAGTTAGGGTTTTGCTAGAAGGAAGAAAGCTAGAAAACCAGAATTCGGATCCTTACTTACAGCGCGGGCGTGTGTTTTTATACCTGTCCGAATATCCAATCCTACTATTTCAGAAGATTGCCGCTGTACCATCACTATGCGCGCCAAAGGTGTCCCGCGATACCTGTCAACATGATGTTACACGTGTCTAACAGCCGCGGTTGTATTGGTGCGCGCCGTTGCTTGACGCGATCGTGCACAATGCAAGTGGTAGTGAGTCGTACTCTGTAACGGGACACAGTCACGCACAGGAACATGCAGTGCACCATGCGCCATTATGAGACATGGCCGCAAGCAGCCACGAGCGCACGAAAAGTCACGTGGGCGCGTCAGGTGGTCCGGAGCTGTCATTTGGTTCGAAGGCTGATCCACGTGCTAACTATTGATGATACCCACGCACCCCGAGACCGGAGGGGGGTCTCGGGATCGAGATACGATGATCCCACCCCGAGACCGGAGGGGGTTCCGTTTACCTCATTCCGTTGGAACCGGCGCTGGAGGCAAGAGCCAAAGGCCGTCGCTGGAGGCTGAAGCCAAAGGCCGTCGCTGGAGGCCGGAGCCAAAGGCTGTCGCTAGAGGCCGGCGCTGGAGGCCGGAGCCAAAGGCCGTTGCTGGAGGCCGAAGCTAGAGGCCGAAGCCAAAGGCCGTCGCTGGAGGCCAGCGCTGGAGACCGTCGCTGGAGGTCAGGGATGAGACAATACTGGTGCACCCCGAGACCGGGGGGGTCTCGGGGTTGAGATATGATGACCCCACCCCGAGACCGGAAGGGGTCTCGGGGATGAGATAATGCTGATGCGCCCCGAGATCGGGAGGGTCTCGGGGTTGAGATATGATGAGCCCACCCCGAGACCGAAAGGGGTCTCGAGGATGAGATAATGTTGGTGCACCCCGAGACCGGGGGGTTCTCGGAGTTGAGATATGATGATTCCACCCCGAGACCGGAAGGGGTCTCGGGATGAGATAATGCTGGTGCGCCCCAAAATCGAAGGGGTTTCGGGGTTGAGATATGATGATCCCACCCCGAGACCGGAAGGGGTCTCGGGGATGAGATATTGCTGGTGCGCCCCGAGACCGGAGGGGTCTCGGGGTTGAGATATGATGATCCCACCACGAGATGGGATGAGTTAATGCTGGTGCACCCCGAGAACGGGGGAGGTCTCGGGGTTGAGATATGATGATCCCACCCCGAGACCGGAAGAAGTCTCGGGAGGAGATAATGCTGGTGCACCCCAAGACCGGGGGGGTCTCGGGGTTGAGATATGATGATCCCACCCCGAGACCGAAAGGGGTCTCGGGGAAAAGATAATGCTGGTGCACCCCGAGATCGGAAGGGGTCTCGGGGATGAGATAATGCTGGTGCACCCCGAGACCGGAAGGGGGTCTCGGGATCGAGATATGGTAATCTTCGTTAGCTGCTGTTACCTTTTATTCTAACGATGCGGGATTAGTCATATCAGATGCCCCCTCACCCTTGAGGCGAAGCAGGTCCCACTGATGAGGTGAAAGGGATGTTCTCCTCCACATGGCTGATCCCCGCCCACATCTCTTATGCAGACGGCATAGGAAATGTGAGAAGGCGGCCGCCTCCGTACACTGTGCCAGCCATGATCGACCTCAAGAGAAAACCAGCCCTTTGAAGTCTGCGCGAAAAGCTGTATTATCATTACTTCTCATAGCGACGACGTCAGCGGGGTCCCATCATTGGCCGGAGGCGTGCCACACCACGTGCTGGGCGTCCCTCGAGGCGAGCCAGCCTATGGTAAGGGGCCATGTAGATGATGAGACGAGGCGGGATGATTTGAAAACCCAATAAACCCAAATGAGGGTTGAATCTGGCCATATCACTTCCGCTATCGTCGTCTTCCTCTATGCCTGTGCTCTGATCTCTCCTGCAACCCGAGAGCTCGTGCTTGGCTTTCTTTCTTCTAGGTCAGTTCTTTGTCCATTTCAGACTTCTCTATCCCTTCTTTTGCTCATGAGCTCTCCATCCTGGACCTCGAAGGACGGTTCGAAGAATTGTCCTCCCTCTGAGAGGCATTGTACCTTTCCCGCACCTTCTCCTTCTCCTCCGCTTGAGTGGTCCACTGATTCAGAGGACCGCGTCCCCATGGCCCGACGACGGGTCGCCGGTGGAGCCCCATCGAGCCGGTCGGAGGCCGGCACCTCCTCGAGGGTGGAGGGGTCCCCGAAGGGGACTGCCTCCACGGTAACAGATCTGGATTTGGCAAAAATTCAGACCTGTTACCAGATTCCCCGGAACGTTGAGCTTTTTCTGCCAACTCCCAACGATAGGGTCATCTCCTCCCGACCCGATCGGATGGCCCTTTATGAGATTTGCCTAAAGGCAGGTCTTCTTCCACCTTTTTCGCTCTTTTTCATCAACCTTCTCGACTACTACTCCTTGACCCCATCTCAACTGGTCCCGAACTCCTACCGTGTCGTCAGCGCCTTTGTCATTCTCTGCCATCGTCTGAGTATCACCCCTCAAATCTTTCTTTTCCGATCCTTCTACATCCTTCGGTCCCAGAAGGGTTGGTGGCTATTCCAGCCCCGACCCAATCGGGTCCTCAAACTTTTTCTTCCCTCTTCAATCAAGGGATGAAAATCCCGATTCTTTTTCGCAAATATTGATCAAGTTAGGCCTCGGTGAGGAGATCCCGACCTCCGAGGGAACGCGAACTCCGCCATCCATCCTTGGGATCGAGGGGCATCGGGTCAATTGCTGGCTGCCGAGATCCCTCAGTACACTTTGCTCTTGACGGAAGATAATCTCGAGTCAGCGGGTCTTATCTCCCACCGGGGTAAGCCATTTCCACCCTTAGCCAAAAATTATCTGCTTCTTTTTTTTACTTTGACTGATATTGCGCAGCTATGAAGATACCGGCAGAGAAGCTCCTGAAGGCCGCCTCTAAAAAGAGGGCCCAAGAGGGACCATCGGAGGCTAGCGAACTCCAGCTCCAAAACGCCCGACGACCCGGGCTTCCCAACCACCGGCACCGCAAGATCCCCCGGCTGCTCCAGAAGTTGATCTCACAGCCGACACCCCGCCAGAGATGGCGACGATCGCGAGAGTCCCAATCGAGGAGCCAGTCGCGAGGAGCCGATAGCGGCAAAGAAGCCCATAGTGGCTGAAGAGCTTCCTGCTCCTGGCAAACCAACCCCGCCGGAGGCTGCCATGGATTGGAGCGAGGGGCCATCAAGGGCCGTAAGCCCACCCCACGAGAGGTCGCCTAGGAACAGCCCGCGCGCTGAGCCAGAGACTGCCGAGACGGCCGAACGGAGTGGGGTCAAGCCCAGGCCGCCCCGGGACTCCTTGAACGATGGTCACTGGGCTGAACGGGTCCTTGCCCCGGTTCTTATGCTCAAGATCCTAGAGGACCTCAACCAACAGAAGACGAGCACATTTTTCCGGGATTCCTACGCGGCCGTCGTCAGGGTAAGCGATCTTTTCTCCTTTTGCCTTCATATCTTTTTCTTTTTGCTAACCTGGAGCTTACGCATGCAGCTCCCACATTCTCTAAGGGCCGCCAGGGATGTAATCCATGGCGGAAAGGCCCTTTTGCGGGAAGCGTAGAAGGAAGCTGAGGACGCTCAGCACAACGCGAAGGCGGCCGAAGAGGCGCTGGAGTTGACCAAAAGCGCTTGGGCAAGTGAAACCAAGGCCGCTGAGAACCGAGCGGAGGCCAACGCCACCCGTGTGCGCGCAGCACTCCACCAAATGACGAAGGCCGAGAACGCTGTGATGGCCAGGGATCTACAGCTAACCTTAGCCCTCCAGGAGGCCGAGGGTCGGGCGGCTGCGGCGAAGAAAGTGAAGGCCGCGAAGGAAGAAACGAAAGCCGTGGAGGAAGAGGCGTGGGCGGCTAAGGAAGAGGTGTGGGCGGCGAAGGAGGAAGCAAGCCAATCCGGGGAGGAGGCGAACCGCGCCCAAGAGGTCGAGAGGGTTGCAGTGGCAGCCCTCGCCGCGGAGGAGAAGGCTCGAGCCGCAGAGGTGGAAGCTGCCATCGCGGCCAGGACCACTGGGATCATAGAAGAGTATAAAGCATCCGAGCGCTTTACAGATGATTTAGTAGAAGCCTCGGCGACAATGTTCCTCGAAAGGATTCCAACATGGGAAGGAGAAAGTGGCCAGGAATTTGAACATTCCCTAAGCCCTGGAAGTTGAGCTAGACCGCTTCTCAGATTCGGCCCCCTCCGACGATGAGCCCGCGCCAGCAGAACCATGAGGTTGTATTTTTGTTTTTGCAAGTCCGACGATGTCGGCATTTTGTAATCCCTTCAAATTAATGAGATAACCTTCTTCAAAATGCATTGTCTATTAGTAACTCTTACCTTGAATTCGTTGGTTAACAATACGCGGCCCCATGGTCCCATTAGTCCCACTAGTGTTAAGGGATAACTCTCAACTCATACGAGATATTCCGCCTTAGCCATCTAGGACCGAAAATTGGGGCCATGAAGGATAGGTTTCTTAGGGTTGAAACGCCAGTAGTTGGAGGTTGAGGTAGGCGGGTTCCTCAAGATCGTCAACGCAACGCTCTGCCAGGAGTATGCCGGGCCTTGCACTAGGTAGGCATGTGGCTTTTGGTGTCGACAGGAATTGGACTTTATCTGACCGGTGGGACTTTATGTGTCGTCGGGTCGAGCTTTAGGTGCCGATGGGTGTCGGGCTTTATGCCTGGCTGGCCCAGGGCTTTAGGTGCCGACGGGTGTCGGGCTTCATGCCTGGCTGGCCCAGGGCTTTAGGTGCCGACGAATGTCGGGCTTTATGCCTGGCTGGCCTAGGGCTTTAGGTGCCGACGGGTGTCGGGCTTTACGCCTGGCTAGCCCAGAGCTTTAGGTGCCGATGGGTGTCGGGCTTCTGCCTGGCTGGCCCAGGGCTTTAAGTGCCGACGGGTGTTAGGCTTCATGCCTGGCTGGCCCAGGGCTTTAGGTGCTGATGCGTGTCGAGCTTCAGCTTGGCTGGTGCAGGGCTTTAGGTGCCGACGAGTGTCGGGCTTCATACCTGGCTGGCCCAGGGCTTTAGGTGAAAAGATCTCAGGAGCTAAAATCGAAATTTGTTAATATAAAATAAGGAGTGAAAACCCAAGTGAATACATGCATGATACTTGATGTGAGGGAAGGAATACGTTACTGATAGTACCGACGAAGGTTATCTGCATTTCATGTCCTAGGGAGTGGCTTCTCATCGAGCTCCTCAATCTTGTAAGCTTCGTGGTGAAGTGTCTCGGTGATCCGATAAGGTCCTTCCCAATTTGGAGCTAGCTTGCCTCCCTCTGCTAGCTTCGAGACCTCAGCCCGTCGAAGGATCAGGTCTCCTGACAGGAAAGTCCTGAGGCGCACATGGGCGTTGTAATATTTAGCGGCTCGTTGCCGGTAGACCACCATCCGAAGTTGCGCTCGGTCTCGCACTTCCTCCACCAGGTCGAGGTTGGCTCGCAGCTAGTCTGGGTTGCCTTCCTCGCTGTATGATTCCACCTGAGGGCTCGATGAATCAACCTCCACCGGGATGATGGCTTCGGATCCAAAGACTAAGCTGAATGGTATCTCGCTGGTGGGGGCTCGCGGCGTTGTATGGTAGGCCCATAGCACGTTAAGGAGCTCCTCCATCCATCGCCCCTTGTAATCATCTAGCCGAGATCTCAGCCCCTGGAGAATGATCCGATTAGTCACCTCGACCACCCCGTTAATCTGAGGATGCCCAACGGAAGTGAACCTCTGATGGATGCCCAGCTCGGAGCAGAACTCCCGAAAGGGCGTATTGTCGAATTGTCGGCCGTTATCAGTGACCAGGGTGTGTGATAGCCCAAACCGACATATGATGGACTTCCAAAAAAAGGATCTCACTTTGCTCTCTGTGATCTTGGCAAGGGCCTCGGCTTCAACCCACTTGGTGAAGTGATTCACCGCCACCAAAAGAAACTTTCGCTGTCCGGAGGCCGAGGGAAATGGTCCCAAGATATCCATATCCCACTGAGCGAAGGGCCAGGGTGCTATTAAGGGGGTTAACTGAGACGTCGGCTGTCGTTGGATATTAGCGTGACGCTGACAGCTATCACATCTCTTAACAAGCTTGGCCGCGTCCTCCTTCATTGTTAGCCAGAAGTACCCCTGCCGTAGGGCCTTGTAAGCTAGGGCTCTGTCACATCCCAGACCCAAATATTGGGCTAGGGTGACAACCCGCCGCGTGCCGGGCACGCAAAGCATCTTAAAAATCTTGATATACGATTCAAATAGGGCAATAAATATGAAAACTAACCATAATACAAATGATAGTTATAAGTTTTGGGTTTCAAACCCTACACCCAAGTCATGCTAATAAAGTTGGGCTACCACAAGCCCTACACACAAACATAATAGGATTACACCAATGCAATGGTTCTTATTTTATTTATTAGAAGCTCCATCAACTCCGAATATCCATCATCAATCCTGAGGCTCTGAAAAACATTGTGAAGGTTTAATGAGTTTACACTCAATAAGTAAGCCTATTATACAATCATATCATACTTGAATTAAATTTAACATGCTATCAACATATGCATTTTGTCAACTTAACATAAATTGAACATTCGATAAGCATCAGGATATGCATTCTAGCAAACTCACTGTTTATGTAATTATAGATTTCCTATGTGTCCCACGGCCCTGCAATACCTCAATCAGAGCACATCCTCCAGATGTGTGGCCATATAAAATCAACAGAACACATTGTACGATGTGTGGGGCCATACCATAACAGAACACACTCTACGATGTATGTGGCCATATAAAAATTAATAGAACACATTGTAAGACATGTGGGGTCATACCATAATAGAACACACTCTACGATGTGTGTGGCCATATCATAATAGAACACGTCTACAATGTGTGGAACCATATCATAACAGAATACATCTCCAGTATGTGTGGCCATATCATAACAGAACACAACTACAATGTGTGAGGCCATAGTAAAGGAGAACTGCGGCGACCTATATAAATCTATTTGAATTCACTGTTTATATTTAATCATTGTTATATTATATCATATGTGTCCCACGGCCCTGCAATGCCTTCATCAATCTGCACACATCCTCTAGATGTGCGTGACCTCCACATGTCATATCAATCAGCACACATCCTCTAGATGTGCGTGGCCTTCATATGCCATATCAAAGGAGAACCGGGGCGACATATAAATATAATTTGAATCATTTTACACATGCATGTCACATATTATGCGTCATCATAAGCATAATTTCTCTCACAACATATAAACAGTGATTTATACATTTTGACCATTGCATATAATCAATTCACTTTGCAAATAATATCAATTATTATAACAATTATGCAATTAGATACACATGATACAGCTTACCAATTTTCAAGATAATCAATAAAATTCTATTTCATAAATATGCATAAAACTATAAATACAATCATTTATAATTTATGAAATTATTATATTTGGCTTACTTACCTCAATATGCAAATCCAAGATGATAAATCAGCTATTTGAACATCTGGATACCATAAGAGGATTCACAATCCAAAATCAGATCAAGAGCATAGTCATAGTAACGAACTTGGCTGCTTAACCCACAAAGGTTGAAGTCATCTTGTATGTATTCGTCATCAACTTCACAAAAGACACATTCCCTCTAGATTACAGAACCATGAAATCCAAGATGTGTCTTTACCATCAGAACCACTAACTTCTGACCCTTCACTGTTTGTTTCAGATTCTCCATCTGAGCATTTATTCTTAGAAAGCTAATCCTGGTAGTGATCCAGCTGCTTCTCTACAGCAGTGGACAGCCCGGGGAGCCGCTCCATCTCCCTCCCGTTCATCAACCCTCTCGAAGTCGATGGCGATGACTTCTCCAGGTGCTTGTCAAGAGCATCATTGATCCGCTTGCGATTGAAGGCATCGATCTTCGACTTCAACCTGCTCACTCCTCGACCCCTGTACATATCTTCCACCCCTCTACACCTTCTCGATCCGTCGAACCAGCTCAATCGACTCAACCCAACATCCCAATATTCTTGGAGAGTAGGGAGAGAGAGGCAGTGCTCTCTTGTCCATGGCCTTTCCAATTCTTTTCAAATCAAATTCCAGGGATACAAATCAAAACTTCAACCCTCTAATCATTAAAAGCTAATTTGGCAAGCATCATTTTCCCCAAACCCCCAATCCCAACGATGGGGATTACAGAGATATTCTTTTCGCCGTTTGCATCTAGCAACAAATTCACTATGAATTCCTTTTCTTCATCTTTCTTATAAAAACAATTATGGATTCACCGATAGCAAAAGATGACTCCCGCTTCCTAATCTCATCTTGTATATCGACCGATTCCTCCTTCAGATGAAACTTCCTTCCCCTCGCCTTATCGATCGATTATCTACTCCTCTGCATCTTGAAGCACCGCTTGCAGTGTGTACAGCGTGATCCTCATCTCCTCGAGATGTTGTTTGAAGTTTCATGACAACTTCAACAGCCGGTCACCAACTTACGGACCAATTCCTTCACCACTACGGATGCTATCATCTCAGCCATGCCTGAAATTTCTCTCCCTCTTTATCTTTGGATTGGGGAAATGAACCCTCTCTCATTTTTGGATCGAGGGATGTCACCCTCCATCTCCCTATAAACCTCACGCGACGCTTTGTACAGAGACTCCAGAAACCCATTCGTTACGCGGAATTGAAAACTTAATCGCCACGTGTAACCGCAGGAATCTCAAGCATCACCCGTCCCAGGGATCCTACGCTAAATCTCACGAACCAGGTAATTAAGGTCCCGGGGGTTACATTTTCCCCTCCTTATAAAAATTTCGGCCTCAAAATTTGATATACATCCAATAGAATACAGAATCCAAATTTTCTATCTCATAATCAGCTAAATTTCATTCAAAAGTCAGTCATTGATACATCATTGATCTGTAATAAGATACAAATATTTGTGGATGTTTCTTTTCCTTCTCCTTAGACTCCCAAATAATCTCCCTCTCAGAATAATTACTCCGCTGAACTTTGACATAAGGAATACTACACCATTTCAGAACTTAATCCTTGCGGTCCACAATGTGTACAAGATGATCTTCATAGGTCAATTCTTTCTTAAGCTAAATTGGTTCAAGTTCTAACACATAACGGAGGTTTAAAATATACCTCCTCAGTCATAAAGATATGAAACACATTGAACACCCAAAGAGTAATGAAGACAGTGCTAAGCTATAAGCCACCTCCTTTATTTTGATCAAAATCTCAAATGGCGCAATATATTGTGGCTCAAATCACCTCTAACACAAATCTCATCATATCATTGATTAGTAAAACTTCCAAATGATCTTCAACCTGAAATTTCAAATTTTTCTTTTTGACATCAACATAACTTTTCTATTGACTCAGAGCTACATGAAGCTGCTTTAATTAACGATACTTTTCATAGTTGCTACACCAGCTCAGTCCAAAATTGTCTCTCTTACCTCATCTCAATATGAAGGGAATCCACACCTTATATCATAGACAATTGAAATGAATCCATTTGAATGTTGGCTTGGTAATCATTAAAATAAGCAATTTCACTAAGGGTAAGAAGCTATACCAAGCACTTTCTAAATCCATCACACTGGCTCGCAGTATATCATCAAAATCTAATTGGTTCATGCAGATTGTCCATCTATTTGAGGGTGAAAGGTTGGATAGAAATTCAGCTTAATCCATAAAGCTTTATGGAAACATCATCAAATTAGGAGAGTAAGACAAATGGGTTCAGACTCAATTTACACAGTTTACCATTAAACCAAAAATAAATATTAACATTTATCCTGCTAAAATTCCATCCTTGAAATTAAATGTCCACAAATTTTGTACCATTAAAGATACTCACTAGCAACTTTTATTTCATTCCTAGGTACCCAAATGACGTATCCAACATCAACAATTAATTTGATCTTTCTACCAAATAAAATTGAATTCCTTAAGAAGTATTTCTTTCCTGTCATCTTTTTTTTTATACCTTAACTTCTCACAACACAATCATCATAAATATTATAGAGCTCATCACATGCATTATGTCATCCATTTTTAAGGTTAATAACCTATATCAATTACTGTTAATTCCTCGATAAGACAGTTCCAAGTTCTTTTGAATTAAGTATAAGATAGTTTCCTTCCAATGCTCTCTCAACTCATAAATAGTTGAATGTGTCATTAATCATTATGACACTTATTTAGGATATCTTTTATAATTATCATAATTAACTAATTTAATTTCTTTGAATAATATTACCATCATTAATCACTGGTATAATTAATTTATCAATAATACCACTACAACCAATCAATTTCTCTTGAATATATCAGTATATTCTCAATAAATATTGTAATTTGAATGATTCAAATTCTCGAATTAATTATTTTATTACCAATGATTATCAAAATCACCTAAAAATTATGTTGATTTTTATAGATTATGTAATGTCTCATACCATAACATGACCAACTAAATTTAACCCTTTGAATATCTCAAAGTAACCTCACTGATCTAGCTCAGATGGGTACATAACTTATAAGGTCAATAAAGATTAAAAATACATTTACCATCCAAAAGATATAATTAAAAATTATAATAATCTCTCTGTGACTTGAAAGTGATAATAGATGTACCCTTAACCATAATCCATAACTGATAATAATCAAAAATAAAATCATCTCCCTCCTATTTTCTTAACAATAATTATGCCACTTATGGATAATTGATAATTTATTTATCCTAAAGAAAAGATATCTCCTTAGAAACTATGAAGAAAGGCAAAATAAATTAATGAATAGATATCTTGATTTAAAAATCTATTAAATCCCCATGAAACTCTTATCAGTGAAATTTTATCTTATTCTTATTACTGCTAAAATCTTTCACTGTCTAGCATCAAAATATTTGATTATTTATAGTCAAAATCAATTCTAAAGATTAATAAAGTCTACTGCTCTCAAAAACTTAAACAGTAATTGTCTCAACATTTAAAATTTTATATTCTTCCTAAATGGTCCATCAAGATATAATATGCAGTCAATTATTTCATTAGCATCAATATCAACCATCTTCACATCTAGCAAATTAACAATCAGTTTTGAACATGCAATATCCATAATAAAAGTTCTCTTGGTAAAATTCACTATATATACTTATCCATCCAGACTCGAATTCAGAAAGTACTCAATTATGATTAATCAAAAACATGTAATTAACTATTTCATTCCCAAAATATCATCAATATTAATCATCCCTATAACCAGCAGATTAACTCATAATCTTAAACTTATAATATCAACAATGTAAGTCCCATAATTAAAATTCATTATATACATCCACATTCAAATTTAGATTTACTAACTCCAAATCCACATATCAACTCAATTACAATATGAACATAATGATGTTATCTTAGTCATATTAGTCATCAATTGCAATTTTTAACTACTATATTATATTTCATATATTCATCTGTCTTTTATTGCATATCCAATTAAAGTTTCATCTACCCATATTATTTAAAGATCTGGAACTGCTACGAGCCATTTCCAACAAGTTTGACGGAACTAAAACCTCTAGAAGCCCCTTGGCCTCCCCATTGGTCAAGGTCACCAGCTTGAAAGTCCCATCGGCATCCATGCGCACAAGCACAGAGCTGACAGCATCGGGAGAGGCTGCAAGATATAGGAAGAGCTCCTCTCCATTCTTAGGCTTGGACAGCAGCGGGGTAATGGATAGAAACTGCTTCAACTCCTCAAAGGCACCCTGACACTCCCTTATCCACTCGAAGTCGTTGACCTTGCGCAGCGCCTTAAAGAAGGGCAGGCACCTTTTTGCCGATCTTGACATGAAACGACTCAAAGCCGTCACCCTCCCTATCAGGCGTTGCACCTCCTTGTTGGCTGGGGGCCTCATCTCCAAAATAGCCCTGATCTTGTCGGGGTTGGCCTCAATCCCTCGCTGGATTACCATGAAACCCAAAAACTTGCCTGCCGCCACTCCAAAGGCGCACTTATGGGGGTTGAGCCTCATTCGATACCGACGCAGGTTATTGAAGGTCTCCTCGAGGTCGACGACATGGTCAGCTGCACTGATACTCTTTATCAGCATATCATCCACATACACCATGTTACGCTTTATCTGGTCCTCAAAGACCTTATTCATCAATCTTTGATAGGTGACCCCGGCATTTTTCAACCCAAAAGGCATCACCCTATAACAGTAAATCTCCTTTTATGTGATAAAGGAAGTTGCTTCTTCATTCGCCGGGTTATCTTGATTTGATTATACCCCGAGAATGCATCCATGAAACTAAGGGTTTCATGCCCAAACGTGGCGTCCACAAGCTGATCGATCCGAGGCAGTGGAAGGTGTCTTTAGGGCACGCCTTGTTGAGGTCGGTAAAGTCCACGCACATCCTCCAACTCCCGCTGTCCTTGCGAACCATTACGACATTCGCCAGCCAGTCCGGGTAACGCACCTCGTGGATGTGACCGACTGCCAGCAGCTTCCACACCTCATCCATGGCCTTTTGTCGGTCAGAGGAAAAACTCCTTTTCTTCTACCGGATAGACCAGCACCCCGCTCGAATGTTAAGCTGGTGGGTGATCATCTCCTCTGGAATCCCCAGCATATCGGACGCCGACCATGCGAAGACATCCGCATTAGCCCGCAGAAAGGTGAGGAGTCGGTCACGAGCCTCCTCCGAAAGTAATGCTCCAATCCAGGCTGCTCTTGCTGGGTCCTCCCCGAGAGGGAAAGTAAGCAGTCACTCGGCTAGCTCTCCTCTTTTCTCCAGATCTCGGGGGTCCAGCATCTCAGGTGTCGGTGTGGGTGCCGCCCCCTGCGAACTAGGGGCCAAGTGATAGCAAAGTGTTGGTGGATTCTGCTCTCCCCGCATCTCTCCGACTCCTCTGCTAGTGGGGAACCTCACGAGGAGCCTCTTAGTGGATATGACAGCATCCAAGAGGTTGAACCCGAGCCTCCCGAGGATCGCGTTGTATGCGAGGGGCACACGAACCACCAAAACTTCATGAAAACAATGCTCTGACACGGGGCTATACCAGCCGTCACAGGAAGAGTGACCTCCCCCTCAACTTTTACAGAATCTCCCGTGAATCCCATCAGAGGCATGGCAACAAGCCGAAGCAGATCAGGTGACAAGTTCATACGAACAAAGGCATCGTAGTTCAAAACATCCACAGAACTCCCACTATCAACTAGAATTCTTTTTACAGGATGCTTAGCGATCGTCATAGACACGACGACGCTATCATTATTTTATTCACTATCCCATCTAAGTCCTTTTCAAAAAAAGAAATTACAGACTCCGACTCCCCCTCCCCTCTTGGCCTCTTCGATGGGCCTCCTGCCCCTCAGGAAATCATCGCTACCGTCTTCTCCGTCGGGGCATTGTTGATCACCGGCGGCGAGAGCGCTGACGGGCCAGGAGCTCCCGAGTTGTTCCTCTAAACGAATTTTCCCAGATGGCCTCGCTGGATAAGGTCTTCAATAGCCTTCTTCAGCTAGCGGCAATCGTCGATATCGTGGTCGTGGTCCCGATGGTAGCGATAGTAGAGGTTCTTGTTCCGAAGAATCTTCGGGTTTATGGGAGAAGAACGCTACAGATAAGACTCCCCTTGAATCTCAAGCAGGATCTGAGATATCGGGGCGAGCAATGGAGTGTATAATCCGTCTCTTGGTGCAGGGGCTCGGGAGCGATTGTCTGGCCGACGAGGAGGATCAGGTCTCCTGGGGCAAACTTTTGCAGGTTCCAGTCGGGCCGGCTTCTTGGGGACGTTCCCACCAGCCTCGCGCTGGAAAAAGTCAACCTCGTCAGCCCGGATGTACTTCTGGGCCCGAATCAGAAGCTTGGCGTAGAAACCCGACGGCTTCTTATCGAGAGAGTACGCGAAGCAAGACGAACAAAGCCCCCGCTTCAAGGCCAAGGTAGCCACCGAGTCTTCCATGTTGTAGACCTCCAGAGCTGCTTCTTTAAACCGAGCGACGTAGTTCCGCAGGGACTCGACGCTCTTCTGCTGAACGGCGAAAAAGCTATCCGCCACCCTTAAAATCTTTCGGCAGGCGTCAAAATAGGCCAAGAAAGCCCTCTCCAACTGACGGAAGGAATCGATGCTTCGTGGCGGCAGACGGAAGTACCAAGCTCGAGCAACCTTCTTCAGGGTGGCCGGAAAGGCAATGCACATAAGCGAATCAGTGGCCCCTGAACTTGCATGAGTACCTTATAGCTTTCCAGATGATCCAGAGGGTCTGTGGTCCCATCGTATGGATCTAGCTGGGGAAGACGGAACCTGATGGAGATGGGCTCCTTCATGATGCAGCAAGACAAGAAAGGCCGACTGTCGTAGTCTATTTTCGGCAGATGGGTGATCCGATGGCTAAGCTCCTCCAGCCTTTGATTATACTCATTGAGTCGACGCTCGGCTCGACGAGGCATCCGGCTATCAAAAGAGCCCTCCGCTGAAGATTCGAAAGACGGAGAACGGGACGACGATGCCGGTAGGGGTGCTCCGCCTCCTTCCCATGCCGCCGCTTAAGAGAGACACTAGCATGACGGAAAGGAAACCGATGTCTCTTAGAGGCTTCGCGATGGTGAGGCTTGATCGAAGATCGATGGTGGTGATCCACATAAACTGGCAATCTCCTCCGGGGGAGGAATGCGGGCTGAATTGCGCCACCCCCGGGACAGATGGATTCGGCTCCGACTGCCGCACGGTCGCCTGCTGGTGCTGCAAGCCCTAAACCATCGTCGCCAAAGACTGAACTTGCGTGGCCAGGGCAGTGAATCAATCTTTTTGGAGCTGTTGCAGAGCAGACGCAGGAACATTGACCTGAGAAGCAGAAGGCCCAGCCCCCCGGAGGTGCAGCGGCTCCAGAATACTGGCTGCGATAGCTGGGGGGCCTCCGCGGGTGGACCGGCCCCGCGGCAATCCCCCCAGCGCAACCGACTGAAACTCCCTTCGTTCGGGTCATCACCATATCTTCAAGAGCTTGAAGAGAGGGAAAGTAGACTGTTGGTTCGTTGTCTTTCTCTTTCTTCCCCCTTTCTGGCGCGCCAATCTGATGATGCCAAGTCATCTTTAAACATCGAAGAAAACAGACGTCCTTCTCTCCGGACCCCTACAAGAAGTCCCCGGAGACCGATTGTTCCGGTGGGGACCCTCCGATGCTCAAGTCAGTTACTTGGGCTAAGACAAGAACCGCTCAGCGAAAAAAGCTGAGACAGTTAGGGTTTTGCTAGAAGAAAGAAAGCTAGAAAACCAAAGTTCGGATCCTTACTTACAGCGCGGTCGTGTGTTTTTATATTTATCCAAATATCCCATCCTACTGTTTCGAAAGATTGCCGCCGTATCATTACTGTGTGCGTCGAAGGTGTCCCGCGATACCAATCAACATGATGTTACATGTGTCTAACAGCTGCAGTTGTATTTGGTGCGCGTCGTTGCTTGACGCAACCACGCACAGTGCAAGTGGTAGTGAGTCATACTCCGTAACGGGACACAGTCGCGCACAGGAACATGCAATGCACCATACACCGTTATGAGGCATGACCGCAAGCAGCCACGAACGCACGAAAAGTCATATGGACGCGTCAGGTAGTCCGAAGCTATCATTTGGTTCGAAGGCTGATCCGCGTGCTAACTGTTGATGATACCCGCGCACCTCGAGACCGAAGGAGGGTCTCAGGATCGAGATACGATAATCCCACCCCGAGATCGAAGGGAATCCCATTTACCTCGTTTCGTTGGAACCGGCTCTAAAGACCGTCGCCGAAGGCCGGAGCCAAAGACCGTCGCCGGAGGCCAGAGCCAAAGGCCGTCGCTAGAGGCCGACGCTGGAGGCCGAAGCCAAAGGCCATCGCTGGAGGCCAGTGCTGGAGACTGTCGCTGGAGGTCGGGGATGAGACAATGCTGGTGCACCCCAAGACCCCCCATGGAGGCCAGTGCTGGAGACTGTCGCTGGAGGTCGGGGATGAGACAATGCTGGTGCATCCCGAGACCGGAGGGGTCTCGGGGTTGAGATATGATGACCCCACCCCGAGACCGGAAGGGGTCTCAGGGAGGAGATAATGCTAGTGCGCCCCAAGACCGGGGGGTCTCGGGGTTGAGATATGATGATCCCACCCGAGACCGAAAGGGGTCTCGAGGATGAGATAATGCTGATGCGCCCCGAGATTGAAGGAGGTCTCGAGGTTGAGATATGATGATCCCACCTCGAGACCAAAAGGGGTCTCAGGGATGAGATAATGCTGGTGCACCCCGAGACCGAAAGAGGGTTTCGGGATCAAGATATGGTGATCCCATCCCGAGACCGGAAGGGGTCTCGGCCTCGAGACCAAAAGGGGTCTCAGGGATGAGATAATGCTGGTGCACCCCGAGACCGAAAGAGGGTTTCGGGATCAAGATATGATGATCCCATCCCGAGACCGGAAGGGGTCTCGGAGATGAGATAATGCTAGTGCACCCCGAGACCGGAAAGGGGTCTCGAAGTCAAAATATGGTAATCTCTATTAGCTGCCGTTACTTTTATTCTAACGATGCGGGATCAGTCATATCAACTTCCATATTCCACCCGAATTGATTTTTAAAAATCTTATTCATTAGCCTATGATAGATTGCTTCTACATTCTTAAGGCCGAACGACATTACCTTATAACATTATAACACTAGATGCCCTTTTCAATCATAAAGGATGTGTGCTCTTCGTCGTTTAGGTTTATTTTTATTTGGTTGTACCCAAAAAAGAAGCTAAAGATCTCGTGATCGAATGTGAAGTCCACCAGTTGATCAATCCAAGGCAATGAAAAACTATCCTTTGGGCATGCCTTGTTGAGATCAATGAAGTCAATGCAGATCATCCAGCTCCCGTTTGCCTTACTGACCATCACTACATTGACTAATCAATCCAAAAAATATGCTTCCCGATATGGCCGACAGTAAATAGCTTGCTAACCTCGTCAATAGCTGTCTCCGAGGCGAAGCTCCTTTTTCGTTAGCGGATCGAGCAATATTTTAGGTCAATGTTGAGCTGATATATAATTACCTTTAATGATATGCCGAGCATGTCAAACACCAACCAAGCAAAAATGTTTGAATTAGCTTGCAAGAAATCCAAAAGACGATCTCGATCCTCCGCAAAGAGAAGCTCACCGACTCGCACCATCCCTATCGGATCGTCCCCCAATGAAAAAGTCAACAACCACTCAACCGACTCTCCTCTATTACTAGACTCTCTAGGATCTAATACCTCTATGGCCGATGCAACCTTCTGAGGGCTTAAAGCTGCGTGGTAGCAGCGAACTGATCTCTCTCGCATCTCATTGATTCCATTGTTAGTTGAGAATCTGACGAGTAATTACTTGGTGAAAATAATCGCATCGAGAAGAATCAGGCCAAGTCTACCGAGGATGGCATTATATGTCAAAGGCACTCGAACGACCAAAAACTTTATCATGACTATGCTTTGACACGACGACGTCCCAGCCATAACTAAGGATAATCTTGCCTTCCACTCTCACCAAGTCTCCCGTGAGGCCAACTAAAGGTACCACCACTGGCTGGAAAGAATCAAGGGACAGATTCATTCAAATAAAAGCGTTGTAAGTAATGATACCGAATGTTTGACAATCATCATTAAGACAACGATGCCATCATTGTTTACATTTTCAATCCCAACTAGCTCCCTCCCAGGAAAAAAAATACATCATCTACCCCTCCATCGTTCCTCGATCGTTTGGATGAAGAGCCCATCCCCCAAGGAGACCATTCTCACCGTCTTCTCTATCGGAGCATTATCTATGTTGGCCTAAGCTAGCAAAGGCCCCATGAGTGCCGAAATAGCTGAGGATCCCTTTTGAACATATTTTTTTAGGTAACCCCGCTAGATGAATTCCTCGATGGCGCACTTTAAACTGTAGCAATTTTCGGTGTCATGACCGTAGTCTCGATGAAAACGACAATAGTGACCGTAGTCTCGATGAAAACAACAATAGTTGCTCGTCATATAAAGCTTCCTTTTTCATTGATGGATGCTAGAGATACGGCTCGCTCTCAATCTCCATAAAATGTAAGAGCAAAGGACTAGAAAAGGAGTGAGCTCGCTCTCCTTAGGGGCGAGACTCCGACGATGATCACCTGATCGACACAATAGCTCAGGCTTCTTGGAGCAGGAGGGTCTGCCAGACTTCGAGTGGACAGACCTTCTGATAAGACCTCCATCGAACTCCTAGCTTAGGCTTCTTGTAGCTCTCAAAATGGTCAAATGGATATGTCATACCGTCGTACAGATCTAGCTAAAGGATAAGAAACCTGAAGGAATAAGCTCCTTCAGAATACATTAGGAGTAGGAAGGATGGGTGTCATAGTCTTCTCCGAATGGTTGTTGATTTTTCTACTGAGCTTCTTCAATCGTCAGTTGCACTCATCCAGGCGTTCCTTCGCCTGACGGTTGATGGTCGACATATTTCTTGATGATTCAAAAGATGAAGGAAAAGAGTGATAGTGCCTCTGCTTGGGCTCTTCCCAGCACCATCACTCTAGGGAAGAGTCGCTTGAATTGCAAATGAGGAAGTGCAACCTCTTGAGGGTCTTCCAACGATATCCTCTGGGCAAGGTACGATGACGACGAGTCTCTTGTTGAAAAGATCTCCCCCGAGAGGATTGCTAACTAAGCAATGCTTTTACTGCAAGCGATAGAGAAGGCCTAGGATGATGTTGAGTGACCACAAACTATTGCTCTTGCAGTCCATACACCATCGTCGTGAAGTTTTATCCTTGCTAGATGAGTGCGATCAGCTGATCCACTTGATTGGCCGCAGCTAGTGGGGTGAAAGTAACCAAAGAGTTGACCGCAGGAGGGTTGGCCTCCTGCCGTTGGGGATGCCCTCTAGTGGCTAATGTAGACCTCCCAAGCTCGTGTTACCACCATTGTTGTTGTTGAGAAAAGAGAAAAAAAAGAGAGATCGTAGCTTGATATTACAGAGCTCTGCTTTCTTCCTACCTAGCGCCAGCTGATGACAACACCCGATCACTGGCCTCGATCGTTAGAAGGCTCCGTTAGGTTCATTGATGATGCTCTTGCTTCAAGAAGGCCTCCAAGAAATTCCAGAACCAAAGGTTACTCCGATAAGAACCCTCCGACGAACAAGTTAAGTGACCAAAGTCATAGTTGTAAACTTAAGAAAGTTTAGAAAGAGCTCAGAGAAAGTGCTCTCCGAATGCAAGTATATTTTTTTTAAAGCTTAGAGCTTACCTTACTAAGGATCCTTCTTACCCTTTTATGAATCTCTAGTTTCAGTCAGTCAGGGATCAGCCACATAAAGTTCCGTGAAAATAAATATCTACAAAACTCATGATGATTACGTAGTTCAAAGATAGTGGATGAGCCAAGTCTTATCGAACACGCAAACCAATTGATAGATGAACTTGATCCCATCGAGCGCATAAAATAAGTGGTAAGTGAACCTCATTCCATCGAGCATGTAAAACAAGTGGATATATGGGCCTAATCCAGTCGAGCACGTGGGAGCGACGGCAGGCGCAGCTGACCCACACATGGGCCTCGTAGGCACCACAGCCGGTTCAAGAGCTAATATAGAGATTGGTGTCACGGCCAATATTAGAACCGATTTTGAAGAAAGGGCTACCGAAGGCCACTTGGAGAAACGAAGCCGCCGCCAAAGAGCGGAGCTGCCTATCTTAAGTTCACGTGGGAGCGACGGCAGGCGCGGATAACCCACACATGGGCCTCGTAGGCACCACAGCCGATTCAAGAGCTAATATAGAGATTGATGTCACGGCCAATATTAGAACCGATTTTGAAGAAAGGGCTACCAAAGGCCACTTGGAGAAACGAAGCCGCCGCCAAAGAACGGAGCTGCCTATCTTAAGTTCCGCCCTACCGTCAGTCAAGTCTGCCTTTAACGCTATCAGTCATATCAATATAAAAATTTAAATTTTGAAAACTTCTGCAACCGCAACTTCATCCATGCGCATATTGAAGGGTTTATACTGGGAATTGACGATGATTCATGATTCCACGATCAGAGTGACAAACCGTAATTTACAGCTTTGGCCCTGACCAAAACTTCTGCATAAGCTGTTAAAACAAGGGGGCTTATGGAAGAATTCCATAAACCAACTAAAGTAAAAAAAAAAAAAAAGAAGTGAAAACTAGAAAACAGGACTGTATTACATGAATGGTTATTGTAACGAACCTGGAGTTATAATGGATCAAAATTGGCAATTTACAATAGAAGTATAATAATATAAGTACAGCATCTGCATAAAAGGAAATCTGATGGCAAAAACAACAGATGTAAAAGGTCTTGGTAGCAGAGAAAAACAGGTAAACTATGACCAAAAACTGTAACTTTATTTACTAAGCCTTGCTCATATATATATATAAGAGTCCAAGACCAAAGCAGGAACCGGATAAAAGCTGCCAAACAAAGTGTTATATGCTGTCATAGTTGTTTTACTTGAATTATGAGACCATTTACAGCATTGAATATGTGCCATATTGGTTGTTTTATTTAGTTTGAATTTATGTTTGAACAATGTTTAGTTTAAATTTAAATAAATAATAATTATTATTAATGATATTAATTGAGTGCAAGTTCTAGGTTTGAACGTTTCTTATACTATGAAATTTATGTTCATAGGTGTACAATGGATTACTACAGCTTGAATCCTTTCTCAGGTCTGAGGCATGACACAATCAAATCCTTGCAGTGAAAGATGTAATCTGCCTCCCAAAAAATGTTATTAAAACTAGACCCTTTTAAGTAACTTTCGTTCACAATCGATCAAAAACAAACAACAAGAGCTCCCTCCACTTTTTTTTGTCCGGGCTTGGAACTGGCCTTCGATAGTGTTAAACTATGAAAACACTAAACAATAATCACTACAAATACAGTCAACAACAATCAACAACTCAACAAACATAGATGATAGATTCATCAACAGAACAGGCACTATAGTGTAAATCACAGCGTGTAAAGGGCAAGTCGAACATCAAAAGTAACTATTTATTTTACTAAGAACCACCATGATAGCAACACAACAAAAAGAGAAGAAAAAGAAAGAAAAAAGAAAAAAATCCATTGTTCAACCAAGGAATAAACTTGAACCTAACTATCGTAAGTACAAGCTCCAAACAACATTATGGTAAATGTAAATCCAGCAGGGCATCTAGATTTGAAAGTCTGAACAAGTGCTAACAAGATGCTAGAAATGCAACCAAAGCATCTAGATTTGAAAGTCTGAACAAGTGCTAACAAGATGCTAAAAATGCCACCAAAGGACTCTGCAACATCAGAGGAAGAAGCAGAAAAAATATGTGGCCAAATATCTACTATTTAAAAGAGAGGCTTCTGCAAACAGTCCCTTCTGTAGCCATAGGCCAAGAGGTTTGCAATTCCAAAGAGACAACAGAGTACACCCACATGAATCATGAACCAAATCAAAATGCATTTTTATCCGATGAAATATGCAATGGCATGACCTGACAAGCTAAACAAAATTTCAGAGGAATATTATCCTTCCAGATCTCACAGCCATGAAATTACCAACAAAAATAAACCAGTGAACAAATATCCAAAAGCATATCTAATCTAAACAATATATTTTAATTTAGCTCAGCAAGCAATTATATTCTGCTGCATGACTAAGGAAAAATATAGCAGCAAAATTAAAGCTTACCAGCAATTACCATATGGACTGTATCAGCAAGACATGTATGGCAACCGCCTTGAAAACTTCATCTTTTTATCTGATCAGGGAACAGCTAAAACATAAAAAATGCACAAGAACCTGCAGAACTTGCTGCAGTGAATAGATGTGAGACAGCATTAACGTCCAAAGAGCACAAAGAAATAGTCCTGGCATAGCCACGTCTCTTGCATAAAGTGCACCAAAGTTTATGCAGTTAAAATCAAGTTCAGTAACACAGCATGCTGCAGACAAGAGAAGGAATCATCACATACCAAAATCGAAATAATCCAGAACTGAGCTGTTAGAAACAATCACCTAAGTAGCAGATAGCAAAATGACTGAATTCTGTAGGACAACTTTTCTGGTTTTTCTATTGAACAAATCTATCCCTAGGACGTGCCAAACAGGATTTAGGAACAATGGTAGCGGTGACTCATGCTATCAGGATTTGAATCATTGGTAGATGAAGAAATAATAATTTAAACAAATTAATTACCTAGGGGAAAAATACTGTCTTATGATCTTCACAAAGAATCAAACAGAATTTTCTGGGATTTTGCCTCTGTCAACGAGTTGGTAAAACCATTACTTCTCGAATAATGGTCTGAACTACAGTATGAGTACCTTCCATAAAAACATACTCTCAAGCAGGGGTACACTTCACATTCCACTATCAAAAGTGATGCATTCATGTTGCTGCCATCCATATGGTGCCCCCAACAACCTGGCCAGTGAACGGTCAATTTCAGGTGCTGGTGTCGCAAATGAAAGTATCTCAATTGAATATCAAAATAAATATACAATGACATGGAATGAAGAATCACGACATTTCACGTACGTACTTGTTAAACAGTAACATCTTTGTGCTCCCCCACCCTCCAACCAATAAATAAATATCTATTTCCATTCTCAAAGATGCCCCAAGCCCTACAAAACCATTCAAGCACTATTGAGCTTCATCATTCTATAAAATTGTAGTAACACTCAGTTTTGCTCCCACAAAACACATTTACCATAGCTCTTGTCGCAATCACTAATGCTCTAATGCCTTTTCTTGTCACACTGCCACAAATGCATTATCCATATGAATCACATTTACCATAGCTCTTATCGCAATCACTAATGCTCTAATGCCTTTTCTTGTCACACTGCCACAAATGCATTATCCATATGAATCACCGTGAAAGGAAAAGTGGACAAAAAATCATATAAGAATAAGACCATCTCAACCGCTTTCAGGAGACAAACTTTCATTCTACAGCCAAATCTCCATACAGAAAATAAAGCTTTCACCCTATACCAGGCCCCTTAAACTCATGATTTCATAGTTAAAAGATGCCCATCAACCACTTTCAGGAGACAAACTTTTGTTCTACTGCCAGATCTCCGTACAGAAAATAAAGTTTTCACCCCATACCAAGCCCCTTAAACTCATGATTTCATAGTTAAAAGATGCCCATCTAAGTGATCCTTTGCTCTAAGCTCAGTCTTGATCTATAACCTAGTAGCTCTAGGTACAATAATTTAGCACCATACATGTCCAGGCTTGACCCACCCACCAAGATCCATCGAAATTGAACCAGGTCTAAGCTCTCCAAAATACCCAAATCAACACCCATGATATCTATTCAAATGGCTCACTGAGAAAAAAGAACTTGTATAATTGGAAGAACCTTTCTCAAACTCCAACTACTAAGTAATGCCTTCATCATTACAAGCACACAAGAGGCTGTGAAGGAACGAGAAACAATGACCCCCCATTGGTCCTAAATAACAATACTGCTAAATGAATATCATTTAATAGAATCAATATAAACTTCAACGATAAAACATGAATGCCCTCGCAAGAATCATATCCTGAGCCAACCCTTTTATATAACTGCATCAATACATGTTATTGCAGAAATTTGCTAACTAAATCAAGGCACTGACTCACAGGTAATACACTAATACAAAGTAGTGCCTTCACCATTACAAGCACGCAAGAGGCTGCAAAGGAACGAGAAACAATGACACCCATTGGTCCTAAATAACAATACTGCTAAATGAATATCATTTAATATAATCAGTATAGACTTCAATGATAAAACATGAAACACCTTCGCGAGAATCATATCCTAAGCCAACCCCTTCATATAACTGCATCAGTTGATGTTGTCATTGCAGAAATTTGCTGACTAAATCAAGGCACCGAATCACAGGTAATACACTAATACAAAGCATAGACAATGTCAAAATCTACATAATCTTTAGCAAGCAAAAAAATCAATCCAAAAAGTTTAATATTGAATGATGATCAGCTATAGATTTCCCTCAGTGACGATTTAATTTACAGTGAAACGTTGTATAACATCAAAATCACATTGAACTTTAGTAAGCCAAAAGAAATAAAGCAATCCAAGAAGTCTTAACATTTCACCTTTTCCATTCCATCTTGACCAATGACCAGCTACAAATTTTCCTTCATCAGTGAACAATTTACTTTCCAAGATTTTTTCTCAGTTTCTTGTATTCATCCCATCCTTTTGGCTGAATTAATATGCAAAGGATACATTTCCAGCATGACCAGGAAAAGAGGAGCAACAATAAGAACTTAATGCTTAAGTCAGAACCACCCAAACTCAAAGAAACCCCTGACACAGAAAAATCTGAGCTTGAACCAAATCACAAGTCATTATCAGAAGAGAAATCCAAAGAGTTCATAAACCCCAAGAAGATCACGTGCCATTGCAACAATAAGAGATGGAAAATCAGCACTTCCCCAGCCTAACTATACAGATAATCAATTGCAACTTCAGAATCTGCACCAAACGTCAACAGCAAAGACACCTCCCAAAATTCATGCCGCAAGCCTACTGCTCTATATTGTAAGCTTTATAGCATCAGGTGTTTTAATCAAAAAACTAGTCAAACAACTGTACTTCATAATTAAACTGAAAAGTATTATCTGAGAATGGTAAAACTAATCTTGGCAGCAGATGATTTTTAATTCTACAATTGACTTCTCAAAATTATATAAACCAAGATCTGATAATACCATCAAATCATTGTAACAATAGAAGCTAGCAAATAACAATAGAAGCTAGCAATAACAGCCATGATACGATGGCAAACAAAAGTGCATTCCAACAAAAAGAATGCCTTCAGCAAAATATCCAGTACTGCCGCAAAAAATAGAGATCAGTTTACTTGGCCTTCCAATATTGAAGCTAATCAACTCGTTAATTGTGGATGAGATGTCAACCTCACCCCTTTTCATGTTATTACTCCAGTATATTGTAAACAAACTGAGCTTGCTGGTGAAACAGTAGGCTGGACCACCATAAAAAGTAAAACATACAGTTTTTCATCTTGTAGAAAGTCATCGCAAAGAATAATTACAACTTTAATGACATGCTTGTGAAACAAAAGGCTGACTACCATAAAAAGTAAAATATGCTGTTTCGTATTGTAGAAAGTCACTACAAAAATGCATACAACTTTAGTGATAGAAACAAACCATAACCTAGAAGAAAGTCATCATTTTGGATCATCCATGAAGCCAACCAAACCGTGCAACCACATCCTCAAGGAAAATTGGGAACTGAATCAGCATAATAGTAAAAGAAATAGAAGGAAAGGAGAAAGAAATTGAAGCTCACTGCAGTCCAAACCCAAAATTCTCTTAAAATATCTTCCATCTGCAGCCTAATATGAAAACTGAGAGAACAAATCTGCTTACCACTCACACAAGGCAATAATTATAACTTACAGGATACCGAGATGTTCCCCCCAAAGAAAATTTTCATGAACTGCAACAAAAACAGAGATCATATTTTTGACCTACTAGTGGAACACGGAAAAATATACTTGATCCACATCAAGGATAAGAAACCCCCTGAATTGAATTTGATATCTTTAATTACTGCAAATCTTCAACCTGAATTTCAGCCTCTGAATCATAATTCTCTTACCAACATTGGAAGATAGAATCCAAAATACCATTAAATTGGAGGCTGCAAAATAATGTTTGTGATGCTTTCAAACTGAACCAAAAACTCCATACCGGCAGCAGGGAAGTAAGGAAGCAGATCTGAACCCAAAATATTTAATTGGCAACATTCAAAACTGATCAAAGACTTATTCCTGTAGATCAGCGAAAGAACACTGCCAGTTAATACTGCTGAATTCTTTTCAAAAAAAAAAAATTCACATGAAATCAGATTCAATCCACAATACAGAGAAGTAAACCCTAAAACCGAGTCAAAGAACCTTGCCAATCATCAAATACATAATCTACATCAGTTCCAACATACACCAATGCATGAAAAATCACTTCTTCACTCTGAACACTCCATGATCCCTTAAACAATCAATCACAGTTCTTGTAAGGCAGATAACAGAATTAACAAATATACTAACTCCAAAAGAAAATTTTTGAGTTATCTTGATCAGGATTAAGAAATAGACCCAGATCGCATGAAGCAGCTACCAAGTGTGGAAGGATTTATTTAAGAACCAAGATACACCATCACCTAAAAAATAAAACTGCGTGACAATCAAGATGAGTGGAAATATAAAGCAAACCCAATAGGAAGAGAATGACACCGATTACTGATCACAAACCAGCATTTTCAAAAGTAACACAATACAACATATAAGCAGCAAATCCACTTATCAGCATAACAAACGTGCCATTCCCTATGCTTTGACTCCAAAGGTATCTGTGGAACAAAGGAACCCTCATCACAAAAATTTCTTCTTAGCCCTGACTACTCTCGTATTGATCCAATCAATATTCTGGTGAAGGTGCTGGCCCGGAAAAAAAATTACTAAGATACTTACCCAAAAGAAAAGAGGACGGTCAGTTCACAAATGAAAAATGAAATGAAATTACGATTACAAGGGTCATGTAAACAAAAGCAATAATAAAATAAAGACAAACCCTTACACAGGAGAACCATGATTTACAGGACATTCATCTGCAGCAGCAAAAATAATAAATTAACCTCCACAGTCTGAACAGCTAGTGCAGGAAAGAATAGCGTATTAACTCCACTATGCAAAATAAGAAACCCCCTACATAGAAAAACATATGATCGCAATTCCTATCCTCCTGTCTTCAATAATCAGATTGAGTTCCCTTGAGCAAGATTGCCCCATGACACACCAGCTTTCTACAACATCAGCAATAATACAAATTGACCTACGACACAAACTCTAGTGTAAGGAAGAAATAGTGTAGCCAATTCTATAAGGTTAAGGAACCTAAAATAGAAACATAATCTACTCCCGTTCACATGAAAACCCTCAAGAGCTTGAGTACTGATCAAATAGATGGGAGAAAATCACCACATCACTAACACAATAGGAATGAATTAAATCTTGAAACATAGATGAAACTAAGAAGCTACAGCATATCAGCTCCAAAATCATGTATCAGGATATGATGCACATCATTGCCAACACACTTCCACTTATTGGGGAATCAGAGCAAGTGAGTAAGAGACCATCATTAAAGCCCTTCCATAGTCCCAATTATGCCACATTACCATCAATGATCAGATCAAGGTTCTGGTGAAGGAAATATGAAAATTACTTTAGTGGTTAGAACAAAAATTGGCTAATTATTGATTGAGGCTGAAAATGGGTAATTCAAAACCAAAAAAAAAAAAAAAAAAATTACTGTGATATAGACAAAGAGAAACCCTTCCACATGGGCAAAACCATGACAAATAGCAGAAGTAAAACCAATTCTACAACAAAGGTTAAAAAACCCCCATTATGGAAAGAACATATCATGCTCCAATACACCCAGACAGTCTTGAGAAACATCAGCAGCGGTCAAACAAATAAGAGTCACCAGGATGCAACAAGAATGAATTTTAGTTTAGAACATAGGTAAGAAACCCAATCCAGCATATGAGTGGCAAAATCACTTATCAGCATCCTATCGATGTCATTCCCCATGTGCTTCAACTCCTATGGTGTCAATGAAACTAAGGAACCCTCATCACAAAAAATCCTTCTTAACCCCTTCTAATATTTGCTTTCAATTATCAAATCAGAGTTCAGGTGAAGCAAATAAAGAGGAATACTAAGGTGCTAGCACAAAAGACAATTACCAACACAGTAAGCCAAAAGAAAAGAAACCACTAATGAGGATTGTCAAATTACATTTGAACACCTATAAAGACAAAATGTAAACAAAATCAATAAATAAACTAAGAAAACCCTTCCAAATGGGTGGAATCATGATTTACTGCACAAATTCATCTGCACCAGCACAAATAATAAATTAAACACCATTGTCTGAACAGCTGTGCAGAAAAAATAGTGTATTAACTCCACTATGAAAGATGAGAAACCCCATGCATCGAGAAATATATTATTACATTTTGTTTCCACCTAGCAGTCTTCAATGGTCAGATCAGGAGTACCCTTGAGCAAATTGATCCACTGAAGCACAAGCTCTTCTGCAACATCAGAAATAACATAAACTCATCTATGATAGCAACTCTATGAGTAAGGAAAAAATAAGGTAACCAATTCTAAAACCAAGGTTAAGGAACCCCCTCCATGATAAGAAACATATCTATTCTCCTCCAACTGAAAACCCTTAAGAGCCCAAGCATGGATCAAACATATGGGAGAAAATCACTAGGTCACTAGTGCAACAGGAATGATTCAAATCTTGGAACATAGAGAGACCAAGAAACTCTACAGCATATGAACTCCAAAACCTCTTATCAAGATAGTATGCCTGTCATTAATAACATGCTTCCACTTATTAAGGAATCAGAGGAAGGGAGTAAGACCCACCATGAAAACCCTTTAATAATACTAGATACTCCATATCACCATCAATGATGATCTAGGTTCTGATGAAGGAAATGAGAGAGTCACTTTCAGTCCTTAGAACAAAGATTTGCAAATTATTAATCAATGCTGAATATGGGTAATCACATACATAAAATTACTGTAAGATAGACAAGGAGAAACTATTCCAAATAAACCAACCCATCACA
The DNA here is from genome assembly GCA_900491605.1 of Calamus simplicifolius. NCBI lineage: Eukaryota > Viridiplantae > Streptophyta > Magnoliopsida > Arecales > Arecaceae > Calamus > Calamus simplicifolius. The sequence goes on from UESW01001353.1 coordinate 487,926, forward strand.
AGCAGCAGAAGTATAACCAATTCTACAGCAAAAGTTGAGGAACCCCCTCTATGAAAAGAGCATATCATGCTCCAATCCATCCAGATAGTCTTGAGAGCCATTAGCACTAGTCAAGCAAATGAGAGAGAGAGTCACCAAGATGCAATAGGAATGAACGTTCAGAACATAAATAAGAATTCAATACACCATATAAGTGGCAAATCCACTTATCAACATAGCATTCGTGGTAGTCCCCTCATGCTTCGACTCCTAAGGTATCAATACAACTGAGGAACACTCATCACAAAAGATCCTTCTTAAACTCAATTCTTCTAATCTTGACTTCACTGATCAAATCAAAGTTCTGGTGAAGCAAATAAAAAGAAATGAGATGCTGGCGCAAAAGACAAGATTACCGAGACACTAACCCAAAAGAAAAGAAACCACTAACGAGAATTGTCTAAATACAAATTGAATACCAAAATAAAGAAATTAGGATCATCAGGGAAATGCAAACAAAAGCAATGACATAACTTAAGGACCAACCCTTCCACATGGTAAAACCATGATTTACAGCACAAATTCATCTGCAATAACACAAATAATAAATTAGCCGTCCATAGACTAAATAGGTAGTACAAGAAAGAATAGTGCATTAACTCCACTAGGAAAGATGAGAAACCCCCTATATAGAAAAACATATCATCACGCTTCCTTTCCTCCTAGCTGTCTTCAATAATCAAATCAAAATTGTACCCCTGAGCAAGATTGGCCCATGATGCACAAGCTCTTCTGCAACATCAGAAACACACAACTAACCTAAACACAAACTCTAAGCGTCAACGAAAAATAGTGTAACCAATTCTAAAATCAAGGTTGAGGACCCCCCCTCTGCAATAAAAGAGCATATCTACTCTCATCCAGCCGAAAAGCCACCAGAGCCCAAGTACTGATCAAACCTATAGAGAAAATCGCTAGGTCCCTAGCACAACAGGAATCAATTAGATCTTGGAACATAACTGAAATTAGAAAACTTTACAATATATCAGCTTTAAGACCACTTCTCAAGATAGTATGCATATCATTGCCAACACGCTTCCACTCGTTAAGTAGTTAGAGGAAGTGAGTAAGTCACATCACTTAAGCCCTTCACAATCCCACTAGATCCATATCACTATTAATGATCAGATCAAGGTTCTGCTGAAGCACATAAAGAGTTACTTTCACTGTTTAAAACAAAGATTGGCAAATTATTAGTTAAAGCAGAAAGTGTACAATTAGAAACATAAAAACTAAAGTAATATAGACAAGGAGGTACCATCCACACTAGCAAAACCGTAACAGACAGCAGAAGTTACTGCAACAGCACAAACAATAAATTAACCTTCACCATTCTTGTGAACAGCTAGTGCAAGAAAAAAAGTAGCCATCAAAGATAGAAAACCCTTGCATTTTAAAATTATAACATCCCAATCCATTTCCTTCAAATGCATCCTATTGGCACATCAGGATGCCTTAAGCAAGATCACTTGACACAGCACATGCTCTTCAGAGATGTCAACAATAACAAACTAACCTACAAGATAAACTCTAAGCTTAAGGGGGAAAAAATAGAAGTATGGCATCAATTCTACAATGAAGGTTGAGGAATACCCTCCAAGAAAACAACATATCATGCTCGAATCCAACCAGAATGTCTTAAGAGCCAACAATACTAGTCAAACAAATGAGAAAAAGTCACCAAGATGCAACAAGAATGAATGTTATTTTCAAGCATGGATAAGAAACTCAATAGTGCATACAAGCCACAAAACTACTCATCACATAGCATCCATGTCATTCCCCACATGCTTTGACTCCTAAGGTGTCAGTGGTACTAAGGAACCCTCATCATGAAAAATCCTTCTCAACCCTGACTACTCTCATGTCACCTTCATGGATCAAATCAAAGTTCAGGAGAGCAAATAAAAAGGAATTCTGAGATGCTGACCAAAAGAAAGATCACCAAGACACTGGCCCAAAAGAAAAGAAACTACTAATGAGGGAAAAAAAATAAAGAAATAAAGGCATCAAGAATAAGAGTGGTCTTTTAACAATTCTAATAAGAATAAAGATAGAGATAGACCTAAACTAACATGAATAGAAATAATTAAAAAAGATATAACTATTTGTAATTTGAATGTCGACTTGATCCTGAATAGAACAGAGCGAAGGAAGCAAATTTATGTAGCCAACCCCATGTAGTTGGAAAAAGGCTTAGATGAGTTGAGTTGAGAAAGATAACCAAATCCAAAATCTACTTACTTCCATAGCCTATGATATGCCAAAACTATCGATAATCTTGATATATATTGTACCATATAACAGTTCATATTTCTTCACCTGCTTTTTCTCAACCCCAACTTTCCATATGTTCCTAATTCTTACTTTCCCCTTCATCCATGCAGCTCTTAATGAGAAGTTCAAGTCCTTCTAACACATCACTTATTATATAAGTTTCATTTTTATCAAAAATTAAAAACATGTGCATTGCATGTGCTGCATTCTAGTTTATAAAGTAACGATCGAGAAGATAATAGTTCACAAATGAATGACACAGCTTGTGGATGGTTTCAGCCAAAATGTCGCCTGAAATAGAATCTATTCAGTGACAGAAATTCTTGCAAAATACTATCAACCTTTCTAATGTAGCCCTGCAGATAGAGAAGAAAAAAAAAAAAAGCACAATCAAATTCACTAGTGAGGTACCTTCACCAGGAGAGACATGAGAGAATCTCCTTGACTCATTCCCTCATGTTGCCATCACTGACTAAATTAAGGTGCTCCAACAAAGCAATGGTTACTCAGACATTTAACCAAAAGAAAAATTGCAGTGCTGAGAACAAAGATTAACATATTACAAATTAATATTGAAAAGGGGAAATTAGGATTACAAACATAACGTAAACAAAAGCATCATAAAAAATTAAGGACAAACCCTTCCACATAAGTAGGTTCATGATTTACAGCACAAATTCATCTGCAACAGCACAAATAATAAATTAACCTCCATGTTTGAACAGCTGGTGCATGAAAGAATAGTGTTGGTGTATAAACTCCACTACGAAAGATGAGAAACCCCCTGCATAGAAAAATCTTTTTGTCACATTTCCCTCCCAATTGTCTTCAATAATCAGAACAAGAGTACCCTTGAGCAAGATTGCCCCATGATGCACTCTTTCTAAAACATCAGAAATAACACAAACTGACTTATGGCATGAAC
>UESW01001354.1:0-22578 GCA_900491605.1 Calamus simplicifolius
ACTTTCTCGATATTCCTGAAATTCTTCAAGAAAGTCACAAATGAGAAAAACACTACTATAGTATCTCTAAGAAGTGATCATGGAACAGAATTTGAAAATCACTTATTTGAAAGTTTTTGCTGAAAATGGAATTAATCATAATTTTTCAGCCCCTAGGACTCCACAGCAAAATGGTGTAGTTGAAAGAAAAATAGGACTCTAGAAGACATGGCCCGTACCATGCTATGCGAAAGTAACTTACCAAAGTATTTTGGGCGGAAGCAATTAACACAGCATGTACATCTTAAATAGAGCTTAATAAGACCAATATTAAAGAAAACACCTTATGAATTATGGAATGAAAGAAAACCAAATATAAAATACTTTCATGCATTTGGATGTAAATGTTTCATTCATAATAATGGTAAAAACAATTTAGGAAAATTTGATGCTAAATCTGATGAAGGAATTTTTCTTAGGTTATTCAACAACTAGTAAAGCTTATAGAATCTTTAACAAGAAAACCTTAGTAGTTGAAGAATCCATTCATGTAGTTTTTGATGAATCTTTAGCAACTATTCTGAAAAGATTTGATGATGAGGAAGATACAAACATAATTGAAAAAGATCTTGAAAAACTTAATATTGAAGTATCTTCTGATCATGAGCAAGAAGCTAAAGATGATGATTCACATAAGGACGATGATGTCAATATTGATCATAATGATATAGATCTTCCAAGAGACTGGAGATATGCTCATAGTCATCCCAAGGAATTGATTATAGGTGATCCATCTCAAGGAATAAGAACTAGATCATATATGAGAAATATTAGTAATCATCTTGCATTTGTATCACAAATTGAACCTAAAACTATAGAAGAAGCTGAAAAAGATAATAATTGGATGTTAGCAATGCAAGAAGAATTAAATCAATTTACAAGAAATAATGTATGGACTTTAGTTGAAAGACCTAAAAATCATTCAGTAATAGGATCAAAATGGGTTTTTAGAAATAAACTAGATGAAAATGGCATAGTAATTAGAAACAAAGCTAGATTAGTTGCAAAAGGATATAATCAAGAAGAAGGTATTGATTTTGATGAAACCTTTGCACCTGTAGCTAGATTAGAAGCCATTAGGCTATTACTTGCATTTGCATGTCATATGAATTTTAACTTATTTCAAATGGATGTAAAAAGCGCATTTTTAAATGGATTTATAAATGAAGAAGTTTATGTAGAACAACCACCAGGTTTTGAAGATCACGAATTTTCAAATCACGTTTTTAAATTGCACAAAGCTTTATATGGTTTGAAACAAGCACCTAGAGCTTGGTATGATAGGTTAAGTAAATTCTTAATTGAAAATGATTTTACAAGAGGAAATGTTGATAAAACTTTATTTTTGAAAAGAAAAAGTAAAGATTTACTTGTAGTACAAATATACGTTGATGACATTATTTTTGGTGCTACTAACGATTCTCTTTGTCAAGAATTTGCAAAGTTGATGCAGGGAGAATTCGAGATGAGCATGATGGGAGAACTCAACTTCTTCCTTGGACTCCAAATCAAACAAAGCAAAGAGGGAATCTTTATCAACCAAACAAAATACACAAGAGAAATACTAAAGAAGTTTGGTATGGAATCAATGAAACCCCTCGGAACTCCAATGAGTCCTTCATGCAAGCTGGACAAAGATGAAGAAGGTAAAAAGGTTGATCAAAAGTATTATCGAGGTATAATCGGATCCCTTCTTTATTTAACAGCAAGTAGACCAGATATTATGTTTTCTGTATGTTTATGTGCTAGATTTCAATCTGAACCTAAAGAATCACATTTAATAGCTGTTAAAAGAATACTAAGATATTAAGTGGAACAAAAAATGTAGGTTTATGGTATTCTAGAGACTCCACATTAAATCTAATTGCATATTCGATTCTGATTATGCTGGATGTAAGTTAGATAGAAAAAGCACAAGTGGTGCATGCCATTCTTAGGAAGTAACTTAATCTCATGGTTTAGCAAAAAGCAAAATTCAGTTGCATTATCAACTACTGAAGCTGAATATGTAGCAGCTGGAAGTTGCTGTGCGCAAATCCTATGGATTAAGCGACAACTTGAAGACTATGGTATCACACTTGATAAAACACCCATAAGATGTGATAACACAAGTGCAATAATCTAACTAAAAATCCAATTCAACATTCAAGAACAAACACATAGAAATTAGATATCATTTTATAAGAGAACATGTAGCAAATAATGAAATTTGTCTTGATTATGTTAACACTGAAGAACAATTAGCTGACATATTTACAAAACCTTTAAGTGAAGAAAGATTCTGTTATCTTAGAGGAGAGTTAGGGATTTGTGATCCTTAGAATGAATTTGAAACCCCTAAGGAAATTTTATCTAAGATTCTTTCAAATCATCTTTAAGGAAATCTTATCTAGAATTCATATCTAATTGATCCATTCATATTCAATGATTATTTATCAATTTTTATGATCAAATTCCGGACACATTTCAGAAATTTCATTTTTTTCTCTGAAATGGTCTCGGAGCCGACTCGGTGCGTATCGGAGTCGACTCGAGTTTCGACTGAAACTCTCGGGTCGACCCCTTCTCTGCGCGAGTCGACTCCATGTCGGGATGGTTTTCTGTGACTGTCCGAGTCGACCCCTGCTTTGCGCGAGCCGACTCGAGTGGTCCCAGGTTGATTTATCTAGGGCAGAGTCGACTCGCCGTTCATTTCAAACTTTCCAATCTTCAAAATACTCTCTCCACAATTCTCCAAACCTTCCAAACTCCAAAATCCTGATTAATCTTCCAATCAACCATGGCACCCAAAACTAGAGGTTCCAGTCTTGCGGCCGGTTGAAGCGGAAGCGAGCCGTGAGGAAGACGGTGAAGCGTCCGGTGCGTGAGCCTTCTCCAAGCACGGATTCCACTTCATCTCTTCTACCCCAATGCTTCTCCAGCTGCTGCTCCTACTCAGGTAGATCGTTTAGCAGATAGAATCATTACAACGGGTAGGAAAGGTGGATTTTGAATTTTTGAGGCAGAGGGATTTATTAGGGAGACAATTGATAGAGATGGGATGGAAGAAATATGTTCACTGGATTGCCCCACTTATCCCTCTCTAGTAAAGGAGTTCTACAAGAATTTGTCTAGAGGAGATCATGGTCTTATAAGCAATGTGAGAGGACATAGGATCTCAGTGACTGTGAGCTTCTATCTAGATTGTTGGATTACCCTTATCTGGACTCCACATTTTCTTCTGAAGACCGAAGTCCTGCTCTTGCTAGATTATTAAACGGGATGTTGAGGATTTGAAGAGGTTTTTGCTAATCAACTTTCTTAGAACTGAGATTACTTCACAACATTTGCAGTAGGATACTCTTTCCAAAGACTAGGAAGATTTGACTATGTATCTGAGAGGGATATCTTTGTATGGATGCCATTGTTACAGGCAAGCCTATCAATCTTCCCAGCATGATTCTTGGTACATTGCAGACTGTGGAGGAAAAAGAAATCTAGTCTGCCCTATGGTATGATTCTTACCAAGATTTTCAGAGCCAAGGAGTTGTTATTTCTGATAGTGAGCCAATGAGGAACCTAGGCATACTGACTTTTATAGCTTGGCTACATTCATCGGATGGGTTTATTAAGAAAAATGGAATTTGGGAGAGGAAAGGATTAGTAGAAGAGAGAGCTACAGATGTGAGCTCCAGGTCCATCAGTTAGACATCCACACCTGCACCTCGAGCCTCCTACTTCTGCCCTGCTCCTACACCCGCTCAGTCATTTGATCAAGCTTCATCTTCTGCTGGTTTTCAGATCTATAATTATGCAACTCAAAGCTTTTAGATGATCAGTCTGAAAATTAAAATCTGATTTGAAAATAAGTTTATGAATTAAAAGAGACTCTATATTCATTGGATGAGAATCACTAAAATTGAGTCTACTCTCAGCACTTCATCAAAGTCCTTAAGTGGAGACCTTAAGAACATTTTTGAAGAACTTAAGGATATTTGCGGAGATGAGAGACCTATCCAAGTGCAATGCGGAGCTTCAAGATAAGATTTTGACTGCGTGCACTTTTGTAGATGAAAGGCTAAAAGATTATGTAAAAATTCAATTGATGGAATGAAGAACATAGTTGATCATTTAACTAGATTGTTAAACTCATTTTAATGTATTAGATTTTCAATCCTTGTATGTATTGAAATTTTGTTATGTTTTACTTTTTGATATCAATGTATTAGACATTTCAATGTATTAGACCTTTGAAATGAAATCAATTTTGGTTACTCAATGTATTTCTTTCTAATGAATGAATGAATGAATGTTTATGCTTCTCTACCTTTTTGTTGATAACAAAAAAGGGGGAGAGATTTTATAGTCTTATGATTGAATGCATATGAGAAAATCAAATTAATCAATGAGATAATTAATTGAATGATTAAGTTTCATAGGGGGAGCTACCTCATTAGGGGGAGCCTAAGCCTATTTATGAAATCAAAATAAATTCACAAATCAATCATGCATAAACTCAATGTTTTTGTCATCATCAAAAAGGGGAGATTGTTGGAAGATTATTGAAAATTATATGCCCCAATCCTTTTGATTTTGATGATTACTAAAAGCCATGAGTATGATAAAAGATGCAATGAGTTTATTTACATGTGCAATGAATTTATTTTGAACAATCAATGAGAATGTTAAAGTTTGACATTAATCTTTTTGAAAGTAACTTTAAGCTCAATGTTTAAGCTTTCAAAAAGAAATTTTATAATTCATATTAAAATCAATGAGTTTTGGAATACTTCTTGAATTAATTCTTAATGTCAATTTTATTGAATTCAAGTCAAAATGAATTAAAATGAATCTGGAACGATTTTAAAGTCAATCAGAAAAGTTTCTGATTTTTGATACGTTCCGAGCCGACTCTTGAGTTTCAGAGTCGACTCCCTCAGAGTACAGAAATGTGTATCTGTCTCGAGTCGACCCACGTAATTTCACGAGTCGACCCCGATTCTGTCGAGCCGACTCCATGACTGTGCGAGTCGACTCCGCTCAGACACCAGAGGTGTGTTTTTCTGAGCACTTCGCGAGTCGACCCCAACTTTTCATGAGTCGACCCCCGACTTTCAGGAGTCGACACTTTACTTTTGGTGAGTCGACCCCATGACTTTCTAAACATTTCTATTTTTAGTATCACGAGCTCGAGCCGACTCGGAAAAAGCATGAGTCGACTCCAGCAAATCTGGGTAAAATTTTTACGGATGCCAACTCAGCTCCAACGGTAAGATTTTTGATTAACGGCTATTTTTCTTTGTCTCTAACGGCTATATTTTTGCAGAATCTATAAATAGAGAGCTGTTTTCAAATCAAAGAGAGACGAATAGAGAGAAATTTATTTCAAGAAAAAGAAGAGAAAAATCGAAAAACAGAGCTTCAGTTGAAAAAATCCGAGATTCAAAATAGAGTGAAAGAAAGAGTGTGAAATCAAGGGAAGTTCCTTCTGTGTTCAAGCTCAAATCCAAGGAAGCTTCTGAAGAAAATCCAAGTGCTATTCAAGAGTATCTCAAGAGATTTTCAACACTCAAAAAGAGGAAAAGCCCAAATCAACTCCAACACATCTTCCGTGAAGAATCCAAGCTGAGGCCTGGTTCTACATTCAAGGAGTTGAAGAAAAGAAGAAAAGCTCAAAGCCAACCAACTGCAAATCAGGCTTATCTAAACTCTATTCTTACATTTGTTTATCTGCTCATTAAGGAGCCATTGTAACTAAACAAACATATTTCTATTCTTGTGTCTAGCTCAATCTGGGATTGAACTAGAGGAGGTAGTCTTACCTCAGTTCAAGCTTGGTTAAGCTTGGGTTAAGGTTTTTTGTGCTGGTGAGCCCTTGAAAACCAGCTGGGTTCGTTGTGCGCCCGGAAAACAACAAGTTTGAGTTGTGAGCTTGTAAAACAACTCTGCTGTAATCTAGGGTGATTATAGTGTGGACCCAAGTGAATCTTGGGAGTGGACGTAGGTGTTGGATACACCGAACCACTATAAACTCTGTGTGTTTGCCGTGTTCTATTATCTCTATCTCTATCTCTATTTTCACTGCAATTTATATTTACCTTGCATTTGCCTTCATTCATCTCAAGCTAAATAATTTAAAAGGCTAATTTTTAAAAGAACCCAATTCACCCCCCCCCCTCTTGGGTTGTCATCTGGGCCAACAGATAGTATTAGAAAGGTTTGGGTTCCAAAAGGAACTATTTTATCTAACCCCAAAGGACCCAAGAAAGCTTGGGTACCTAAGAGCAAAACGTGACATTATGTTTGCAGGTGTGTCTTGCAACCCGTGGATCTAAACGAAAATGGTATCTTGATAGTGGGTGTTCAAGGCACATGACTGGTGATGAATCACAGTTCATCACTTTAGAAGCTAAAGATGGAGGTATAGTCACCTTTGGAGATAATGGCCAAGGTAAAATCATTGGCATTGATAAAATTGGTGTTACACCTCATACATTTATTGAAAATGTCTTTCTAGTTAATGGTTTAAAGCATAACTTGTTAAGTATTAGTCAATTATATGACAGAACAAGTTATTTTTGAATCATCTGTTTGCATTGTTTCATATCCTGCTGATAATTGCATGGAACTTATTGGTCATAGGCATGAAAATGTTTATACTGTTGATTGAATGATTTAAATGACCATGACTTTGATTGTTTAGTTGCTATGAATGCTAAAATTGCTGAATCAAGTTGGTTATGGCATCGTAGACTTGCACATGTTAGCATGGATCTTCTTTCAAAACTACTTAAAAAGGATTTAGTCAAAGGTTTACCAAAATTGAATTTGAAAAAGATAAGATTTGTGATGCATATCAACTAGGAAAACAAATTAAAGTTTCATTTAAATCTAAAAATATGATTTCAACTAATAGACCATTGGAATTATTGCATATGGATTTATTCGGACCAACTTGAACTACAAGTTTAGGAGGTAAGCATTACTGTTTTGTAATTATCGATGATTTCTCTTGATTTACTTGGGTTTTATTTTTAGCTAAAAAAGATGAAGCATTTTTGCATTTCAAAACTTATTTAAAAAAAATTACAAATGAAAAGGGAGTTTCGGTTTTATCGATTCGGAGTGATCATGGAAAAGAATTTGAAAATCATTACTTTGAAAGTTTTTGCAATGAGTATGGCATTAATCATAATTTTTTTGCACCTAGGACACCTCAACAAAATAGGATTGTAGAAAGAAAAAATTGAACCTTAGAAGAAATGGCCTGTACCATGTTGTGTGAGAGCAATCTCCCAAAATACTTTTGGGCAGAAGCAATTAATACCTCATGTTACATTTTAAACCGAGCCTTGATTAGACCTATTTTGAAAAAGACTCCTTATGAGCTTTACAAAGATCAAAAACCCAACATTACATATTTTTGTGTTTTTGGATGTTGATGTTTTATATTGAATAATGAAAAATTAAATCTTGACAAGTTTGATCCAAAATTTGATGAAAGTATTTTTCTTGGTTACTCTTCCTCTAGTAGAGCTTATAGAGTTTTCAACAAAAATACTTTAGTAATAGAAGAATCAATTCATGTCGCTTTTGATGAAACTAATGATCTTCCAATAAGGGAGAGAAAGGCTATTAATGATGCATGAGAAATTGAAAATCAAGTGAAGGAAATTACTTTGGAGGAAAAAGAAGACACAAATATTCAAACCAATAAAGAGGAGGTAAATCATGAAGAACCACAAGGCAATCATGACCTAGAAAAGGATTGGAGGTATGTACTCAATCATCCTAAGGAATTTATTATTGGTGATATCTCGCATGGTATTAAAACTAGATCTTCATTTAAAGATACTTATAATAACTTAGCATTTGTATCTCATATTGAACCTAAATGTTTTGAAGATGCTAAAGATGACATAGAATGGATAAATGCTATGTATGAAGAATTAAATCAATTTGAAAGAAATAATGTATGGACGCTAGTTAATAGACCACATGATCATCCAATTATTGGGACTAAATGGGTATTTAGAAACAAGTTGGATGAGCATGCTAATATAGTTATAAACAAAGTAAGACTAGTAGCTAAAGGTTATTGTCAGGAAGAAAGAATTGATTTTGATGAAACTTATGCTCCTGTTGCTAGACTAGAAGCCATTAGATTGTTGCTTGCTTTTGCATGCTTTATGAATTTCAAATTATATCAAATGGATGTTAAAAGTGCTTTCTTAAATGGATATATTGTCGAATAAGTGTTTATCGAACAACCATCAAAATTTGAGAATCACTTGCTTCCAAATCATGTTTTCAAATTGAATAAAGCATTGTATGCTTTGAAACAAGCTCCTTGAGTGTGGTATGAACGATAAGCAAATTCTTGATTATCAATAAATTCATTAAAGGAAATGTTGATACAACACTTTTTATTAAAAGAGAAAATGATGATATGCTTATTGTCCAAATTTATGTTGATGACATCATTTTTGGTTCTACTAATGAAACAATATGTCAAGACTTTGCAATGCTTATGTAGGGAGAGTTCGAGATGAGCATGATAGGCAAATTAAACTATTTTCTCGGACTACAAATCAAGCAAAGTGATGATGAAATCTTCATTTTCCGAAGCAAATATATCAGAGAAATGTTAAAGAAATTTGGCATGGAGACTTCCAAGTATATCGGTACACCTATGAGCTCTTCTTGTAGACTACACTTTTGTAGTACTGATAAAAATGTTGATTTAAAATTATATAGAGGAATGATAGGATCTTTATTGTATTTGACTGCTAGTAGGCCAGATATATTATTCAGTGTATGCATGTGCGCTAGATATCAAGCTAACCCTAAGGAACCCCATTTATTAGCTATTAAGAGAATATTTAAATATTTGAGTGGTTCAGTAAACTTAGGATTATGGTATGACAAACAATCTAGCATTGACTTAATAGGGTACACTGATTTAGATTTTACAGGTTGTAAATTAGATAGAAAATCTACTAGTGAAACTTGCCAATTTCTAGGTGTTAATTTAATCTCATGGTTTAGCAAGAAACAAGCTTCAGTGGCACTGTCCATAGCTGAGGGTGAGTACATTGCGGCTGGAAGTTGTTGCGCTCAAATCTTATGGATTAAACAACAATTAGAAGATTATGGCATCAAACTTAAAAATATTCCAATAAAATGTGATAATACTAGTGCTATCAACTTAACCAAAAATCCTATTCAACACTCTAGGACAAAACATATAGAGATCAGGCATCATTTTATTAGAGATCATGTTAATAATGGTAATATTGTGCTTGAGCATATTTGTACTGATCTGCAGCTTACTGATATTTTCACAAAACCCCTTGATGAATCAAAATTTTATGAAATTATAAGAGAGCTTGCTATGCTTGACCCTTCTATTTAAATGATTTATTATGATTGTTTAATTTATATACACACCGATACTCATCATGATTGCATGAATTTTATGTCATATGAATCGCAACTATTTGATCTTCATATTCCTTTTTTTTAATATTTTTATTGGATCAATTTCAAATTATTTCGAATGATGTAATGAACGAAATCTTTTCTTTGGTATTTTAATCGGTCTACTGGTTTTCATATTTTAGTATTTTACTCTTTGGCAACCGGCCTACCAGATTTCCTATTTGGAATACCAACTTTGCATTGTTGGTCTTCCAACCAAGGAAATGGGAACCTATTTTAATCCCCTTTGCTTCCAAATCCACCTTTCCCAAACCGTGCACCACCATTTTCTTCCTCTCCAAGCCCAAGCCGAGCATGTTCTTCCTCTTCCCCTCAAGTTTCTTCCACTTCTTCATTTCAACTTCAAATCCCATTGATTTTCTTTGGATCTATGGCTCCGAAAGGCAAATCTGTGTGTGGATCATCATCCCGAGGCATTAGTGAGTGCTCTCCTTCTAATCCTTCAACACTACAAGAAAAATCAATTTTAGCGACGCCAAAATGCGTCGCTAAATCTATTTTTGTGACGCATTAGCGACGCATTTTGGGCATTGCTGTGAACTTCGTCACAAACAACAATCCATCGCAATTGCATCGCTAAATAGCGACGCAAAAAAATGGGTCACTAATTTGTGACTAAACTGAAGTCATTGCAATTTAGTGATACATTAGCGACTCTCGATTGCGTTGCAATTTTATGACTAATTGTGTCGCAATATTGCGGTGCAATTAAGTCGCAATATTGTGACGCATCTTCATGCGTCGCAATATTGCGACGCAATTTAATGCATCGCAATATTACGACGCATCTTCATGCATCGCAATTGCATCGCAAAATTAATAAGTTAATTTTTTAAAAAAATTATTGCAACAAAAAAGTTTCATCGCAATAGCATCACTATTTAATTTTTTTATTAAATTTAAAATGTTATAAATTAAAACTCTTAATACAATTTCATTGCATTCAAATATGATCGAAACATTATCACTAAATTTCCAAAAATATTGATCGAAACATTCATTACAAAATTTTTAATAATATATAAAAATTTAATATATTAATAATTTAAAATTTTGATATACAAAACATAAGTAGTAAAGAAAAAAATACATCAAGAATCCGAACTATCACGATCACGGAAAGGCTGCGAAGGCTGGAATGAACCCTGTAACATGAAGCGAACCAAATCCTACATCTAACGCATCTGCTCTCTCATGTCTACAAGCTCCTACTGAAGGCTACCCGTGCGCTGGTCGAACTCCTGTCGAATCTCCTGCCAAACCTCCTTCGTAATAGATTTACGAATGTCCTCTAAATGCTCAGTAGGAATATCGCCAAGATAGTGTGAAGTGGAGCCTTGATGGGAAAAATATCTAGAAGCTTTAGTGCCCAGTCTGTAGACTCTACGGTCTCGCGGCTAGGCACCAATAGCTTCCAAAAACACATGTTGACTCTTCTGTGGTGAGAGTTCGACGGGCCCCCCATCAGTGGAGTCGACCTGCGATGCCTAGGACTGAAGCTCCTCGACTCGTGCCTTTGAATTATAGAATCAATGATAAATGAATCATTATATTAACCTAAATAAAATTTTAAAAATTAAACAGATACAATATAAGGCTAATTTCTTACCGCAACCTCCTATGATCGTGCATCGACCCAAAAACCGTCCTTCCTGGTGTGTGTCGCCCTTAATAGGCGAAACTCACCATGATCTCTGCCCTCCTGCTCAGACTACAAAAGCAGAAGAAATGATATAAATGTAAGTATTTGCAAATGACTAAATTAGTAATTAAATTATTTATGTTTTCTTACCATACGACGTCTATGCTCCTGAATTGAAATGGACCCCGCAGTGTGGCAGGAGAGACCCGTGCCATGACCGCCCTTCTCTCGGATTGGCGGTTCGTGGTGGCTGATGCGGACCTCCTTTGCTAGGCCTCTGCCACGCCTACTGTTAGTCGTGCCAAATACCCTCCGGCACATGCGTAGGATGCTCAGCCGATCACCTCCAACGATGAAGCATGTCAGAGTATTGGTGTGCTGCAAGAGCATTCCATGCTACCCTAATGGCATCATGGATGGTAGGGTCCCACGTAAACTTTTTTTGCATTGAAATAAACAGTTAGTTTAAGAATATATTAAGATTAGGAAATTTTATATCAGTGATAAATTGTATATTAAAAGTTTATCTGAAACTCTAAAAAATAAAACTCCTTCATGGCCGCAGATACATGGTGCCAATCATAGACACTGGAATCAGCACGCCTCTGGAATATGGAGCTGATCCGACTCGATACAGTATGTTGCTCAATAAAGCTGTTAAAAAATGCATGTTAATAAGTAATTTATTTAAAAACATAAACATATATTTACAATTAGTATATACTTACAGTCCATCAGCATCCAATCGAAGTACGGTGCGGCCGGCGTAGGAAGAACTCTCAAAGGTCTATGCTGATCGGCTATGAAACTCGAAGGCTGTAGATTTGAACTGTCCATCTTCAATGCTCATGAAGTGATCTGATGCAGCAGGGCTACGTCCCTGCTCGCTCTGTCCATCGGTGGAAGATCTATCTCAGCCCAACATACTAAAAATACTAAAGATTCATGCAATATAATTATGAATAATGATTGAATATGCAAAAATTTTGCACTTATAAAAATAAATTGAAATTGAATAAACCTCTATGTTTAATCAGTGTCATTCGTTTCGTCAAATGTTGGTTCAACATCCGATGCCGTATCGGATTGTGATTTAGTGTCATTATCATCGGGAGGAAACTGAACATTTGCATCCTCAATTTCTTGGACATCACCATTTGGATCTCTAATTGATGTTTCAGAAGCCCTTGTGTCATCCTCAATTGCATGCATTTCCATCTTATCCTCTTGAAATGCAGGGCACTCAGGTGATTGACTTGATGAACTCTCGTCTAATATGATTATTGAACGCATAACGATTTTAGAAACAGCCCACCAATCTCGCTTATCGTTGCACAAACTTGGATATCCGCATTAAAACACTTGCTGAGCTTGGGATGCAAGGATGAATGGTTCATATTTCTACAATCTTCGGTGATGGTTGACTTCAACTAGATTATAGTCGTTATAAACCCTTTTACCATAGGAACAGTCGGATCAAAACAATCGCAATGAAACAATACGGTTCATTTTATAGGCCAACCGGGATATTCAACTTCAACCACCTCTACTAACTTTCCATAATAATCCTGCATATTTGCTCCAACACTTTCTCCTTTGACACACACACACCCCAATTCTGCGTGCCTCTTGAAGATGACGGTTCATTTTATAGGCCAACCGGGATATTCAACTTCAACCACCTCTACTAACTTTCCATAATAATCCTGCATATTTGCTCCAACACTTTCTCCTTTGACACACACACACCCCAATTCTGCGTGCCTCTTGAAGATGCTAGTCGTTCAATTTAAAATTTATACACATTAACAAAATAGCCAGTAGAGGTTGTTATGGTCTTCTATGGCTATTACGCTAGACATTTAATAAAAATATTATCGATTGTGAACCATGGACCATTTACATATAAATTATTAATAAGCTATTCGCAACCAATTCGAAAAATAAAAGCCATTATTGCAATTGATTGACCGATACTACTCACATATTCATAAAACCAGTAAGCGAACTCCGTTTCTAACTTCTGCCAATGACAATTTGACTGATGTTGGAATTCATCTGTCATTGTCTATCATAAAACATCCTTAAGGGATGATAACAATTAAAACTTCTGTTAGCAATTAAATAGTGAGGTACATTATAATTTAAAGTAGTGAAGTATATACTTACTCAATGTATGGATCGACTTCTCTACAGTTCATTAGGATGTAATAATGTGCCGCATTATACTCCACATCGCTCAAATCTCTTGACTTCTGCCTCCCAAATGAACGACCAATACCTTTAAAAACTAATATTCTACAATCATTAGGTTCTCCTTCGTCTACACATACGTCATCGTTACAACCAAGATTTTGGCTCCTCTTGTGGACAGGACTCTCAAAGTAATAAGAGACAAAAGCTGAAACTTCTTCAACCAAGTGTGCATCATATATAAAACCTTCAACCCTTGCCTTATTACGCATATTATTTTTTAACTTCTTAAGGTACCTATATGTAAAGGTAAGAAATAAAATAAACCAACTTTCTCGTAATAAAATAATATTTGAAATGTCAACGTGTACTACTGATTATTAATATATTTACCTCTCGAAAGGATACATCCAGCGATACTCACGGACCAGCTATACTCGCTTCGTATGGCAAGTGAACCGGTAAATGCTCCATTGAGTCAAAAAAAGTTAGAAGAAATATTCGCTCCAGCTTGCATAAAATAATTGGAATTTCCTTCTCAAGCCTTGCCATGGATTCAGAAGTAATGACTATGGCAGATAACTCCTTGAAGAACAAGCTGAGCTCCGTCAATGCCTTCCACACATGGTGCGGAAGCAACTCATGAAAAGCTATAGGCAATAACCATTGCATGAAAACATAGCAGTCATGACTCTTCATGCCAAACAACTTGAGCTTATGCATGTCCACATACCTACTGATATTTGAAGCATAACCATCTAAAAATTTTAACCCTCTAACCCAGTTACATAAATATTCTCATAAATTTTTGTCAAGAGTGTAACAGGCTTTAGGATAGGTCCCGTCAGCATTCCTCCTCAAATCAGCTCTTCTACAATACTATTAAGTTCTTCTCTCGACTTTTGCAGTGTCTTCAGTTTTTTTTGGGATGTTTAGCACCATGTTAAATATGTTATCAAAGAAATTTTTCTCAATATGCATAACATCCAAGTTGTACCGAATGAGATTTGTGCTCCAATACGGTAGATCCCAAAAATACTCCGCTTCTTTCAGTTGTGTTCTTTACATATATGGCCATTTACTTTATCTGCATCTATTTTTCAAGCATACCTCAACCCCAAATTTTCTATAGTATCAAATATATCTGTGCCAGACCTAACCGGTTTGACGAATTTTGTGACTGCTTTGTTCTTCCGAAAGGCGATCAAGTTCCACCTATAAGGATGATTTGGAGGCAAAAACTTTCTATGATTATCAAACCATGATTGCTTACCACTCTTCTGCAATGTGATTGCATCATAATCATTCATGCAGTAAGGGCACGCCATATGCCCAGCAGTGCTCCAACTAGACAACATTGCATATGTCAGGAAGTCACTGATTGTCCACATCAAAGCAGCTCTCATGATGAAATTTTGTTTCATAGAAATGTCGTAGGCTATGACTCCTGTTTTTCATAATATTTTCAATTCGGTTACCAACGGTTGCAAGAAAACATCAATCTTTTCCTTTGGATTTGATGGTCCTGAAATCAAAATTGTCAAAAAAATTGCAGTATCTTTTATGCACTTTCATGGAGGAAGGTTATATACAGTCAGTATCATTGGCCAACATGAATACTGTTGGCCTGCTTGACCAAATGGTTGGAAGCCATCGGTACAAAGATCTAATCTCACATTCCTTATATCTTCGACGAAATCAGGATGATTCTCATTGAAATACTTTCAAGCTTTTGAATCTGATGGATGTTGCATTTCATCTTCTTTAGATTCATGTTCGGCATGCCATCTCATATCAGCAGCTGTAACCTCAGATCTATATAATCTCTGCAGGCATGGAGTAAGAGGAAAATAATGCATCCTCTTGTAAGGCACACTTTCCTCCTACTTGTACTAGCTCCCCCTTCATCGTTGGTGTACCTCGATTGCCCACAAATCTTACAACATCTTAGGTCTGAGTTCATAAATGAGATACAAATGCAAGATGATTATTGATATTTCTCATTGATGATCTAGTCCTTACACCTTGAGATGGATCACCTATGATTAGGTCCTTAGGATGACCATAAGCATATCTCCAATCTCTAGGTAGATCTTTATCATTATGAGCAGTATCAATACCATCATCCTTAGGTGAGTCATCATCCTTAGCTTCAGGTTCTTGATCTGAAGATACATTTAATTTTTCAATACCTCTTTCAATCAAAGATGTATCTTCCTCATCATCAATTTTATCTGAACTTGATGCTAAAGACTCATCAAACACTATATGAATGGATTCTTCTACAACTAAGCTTCTCTTATTAAATACTCTATATGCCTTGCTAGATGTAGAATATCCTAGGAAATACCTTCATCAGACTTTGCATCAAACTTCCCAAGATTATCCTTACCATTGTTATGAATAAAGCATTTACAACCAAATGCATGAAATAACTTAAATTTGGTTTCCTATTATGCCATAGTTCATAGGGAGTCTTCTTAAGGATAGGTCTAATCAGGGCTCTATTTAGGATGTAACATGCTGTGTTTATAGCTTCCGCCCAAAAATATTTTGGAAGTTGGCTTTCACATAGCATGGTACGGGCCATGTCTTCTAAAGTCCTATTCTTTCTTTCTACAACTCCATTTTGTTGAGGTGTCCTAGGTGCTGAAAAGTTATGATGTATGCCTTTTTCAAAACAGAATTTTTCAAATAAGTGATTTTCAAATTCAGTTCCATGATCACTTCTAATAGACACTATGGTAGTGTTTTTCTCATTTGTGACTTTCTTAACGAATTTCAGGAATATTGAGAAAGTCTCATCTTTGTGAGCCAAAAACATTACCCAAGTGAATCTAGAGTAATCATCTACTATCACTAGACCATATTTCTTTCCTCCTAGACTTGTGGTTCTAGTAGGTCCAAAAAGGTCCATGTGTAGTAGCTCTAGTGGCCTAGTAGTTGAAACAACATTCTTAGATTTGAAAGAAGTTCTTGTTTGTTTTCCAAATTGACATGCATCACATATTCGATTATTTTCAAAATTTAAGCTAGGAATACCTTTAACTAGATCCATTTTCAATAGTTTAGAAATTAGGTGTGTGCTTGCATGACCTAATCTACGGTGCCATAGCCAACCAATCTCATTCATCTTAGCATTATTAGCAACTAAGCAATGATTACTTGGAGATAAATTACTCAAATCAATTAAGTACACATTGCCATAACGTTTACCAACAAGAATAATGCTATTATCAATGGGATTAGTAACAGTGCAAACAGAAGCTTCAAAGGAAACTTTGAAACCTTTATCACACAGTTGGCTAATACTTATCAAATTATGTTTAAGTCCATCGACATATAAAACATTATCAATATGAGTAGATGGAGTAATTTGAATCTTACCAATACCCATGATATGGCCTTGACCATTATCACCAAAAGTAACTACTCCACCTCTTTTTGATTCAAGGGTGATGAATTGATCTTTGTCACCCGTCATGTGTCTTGAGCAACCACTATCCAGGTACCATTTTCTTTTCAGTCTGATGGCTGCAAGACACTCCTGCAAAATATTCATGTCTTAATTTTAGGTACCCAAGCCTTCTTGGGTCCTTCATGGTTAGATGCATTAAATATTGTTCCTTTGGGAACCCAAATCATCTTTCTTTATTATGTGGAGATTTACACATATAAGATTTATGTCCTTTGTTTCCACATTTAAAACAAGTAATATTTGATGATTTTTCAGCATGTATAAAAATATTTTTCAAAGATTTTTGCTTTTTAAGTGGATTATATCCTAATCCAGCTTTATCAAAACAGCTTTTTGATTATCCAAAATCATATTAAGTTTGATAGAGCTTAAAGTAAATTTATCAACTATAGGTTTAAGTCTATCAACTTCATTTTTCAAGCTTTCATTTTCTTTCATCAAAAGTTCTTTTTCTACAACATGCTTTTCATTTTCTAAGGATAGTTTTTGCATTTGATTTTTCAGATCTTTGTTCTTTGAACTTAAGTTTGCAAAATCATCCATTAATTCATAAAAAGCACTATGCAATTCATCGAAAGTAAAGTCATCAAGAAAACTCGGACTTACCTCATCATTGTCCGCCATGAAGCATAGATTGGCCATTTCACTCTTTTCTTCCTCTTCGGAACTTGAGCTTTCCGAATCACTCCATGTGGCCATCATTGCCTTCTTTTTGAATTTCGGGTGCCTTTCTTTAGTTGTGGGCATTCAGATTTAAAATGACCCGGCTTCTTACATTCAAAACAAATAACTTCTTTTTCTTTGCCCTTGTCCTCATCTTTTCTTGCAAAGGGCTTTTTCTTTTCAAACTTCTTCTTCTTCATGAATCTTTTAAATTTCTTGTGATGAGTGCCATGTCCTCATCATCACTTTCATCTTCAGATTCATGAGGCTCTTCCATATATTCAGAAATCTTAAGAGCCATAGTCCTCTTCTTCTTTGACTCATCATGAGTCTGCTTAATTGAAGTTGCTTAATTTGAAGCTCATGAGTCATCAAGGATCCCAATAATTCTTCTAGGGGTAGGGTACTTAGATCCTTTGCCTCTTGTATTGCAGTCACTTTAGCTTCCCAAGTCCTAGGCAAGGAACGCAAAACCTTCCTCACAAGATCAGAATTATCATAAGATTTACCAAGACTTTTTAAACCATTAACTATATCAGTAAATCTTGTAAACATATCAGTAATAGATTCACATGCATCCATTTTAAACAATTCATACTTATGAACTAGCATGTTAATCTTGGATTCCTTGACTTGATTTGTTCCCTCATGGGTAACCTCAAGTCTATCCCAGATTTCCTTAGCAGAAATGCAAATAGATATACGATTGAATTCATTTGCATCTAATGAGCAGTATAAAACATTCATTGCTTTGGCATTAAGTTGTGCCAATTTTTTATCATGTTCATCCCATTCCATTTCCGGTTTAGGAATCTCCATGCCATTAACTCTAGCAGTGGGTGTGTGTGGTCCATTGACTATAATGCTCCATAGATCATAGTCAAGTGCTTGAATGAAAATTTTCATTCTAGCCTTCCAATAACCATAGTTTAACCATTAAACAAGGGTGGTCTATTTGTAGATTGACCTTCGAAAAAGATGAACCAGCTTGAGTTGCCATGTGGATCTTTGACTCTTGATCGTTAGATCAAATCAAATGAGCACTAGCTCTGATACCAATTGTTGGTCCAGATAGCAACCCAAGAGGGGGGGTGAATTGGGTTTTTCAAAAATTTAAACTCTTTTGAAAAATAACCCCAGCGGAAATAAAAACTTAGATTCACAAATTAAAACAGAATATGCACAAATAGAGAGTTAAAGATAAGAGACAATCACGGCAAACACAGGAGATTTTATAGTGGTTCGGTGTACCTACACCTACGTCCACTCCCAAGTACCTCTTGGGTCCACACTATAATCAATCTGATTACAGCAGAGTTGTTTTGCAAGCTCACAACTCGAACTTGTTGTTTTCCCGGGTGCACAACGAACCCAGCTGGTTTTCAAGGCTCACCAGCACAAAACCTTACACCACAAGCAAATGCTTGCACAAGGCTAACAGCCTCAACTGAATCAATCCCAGATTGACCCAGCAAACAATAATGTTTTTACAAAACAAAGCTCCTCCAATGAGCAAATATACAATGATAGAACAAAATAAAGAGATAGGAATCAAAGCCTGATTTGCAGATCTTGGTGGCTTGCTTCTTCTCTTCTCTTGAGTGGATCTTCCTTTAGAATGCTCTTGAAGCTCAGAAGATCAGAAAACTAGGGCTTGCTTCTTCTTGAGATTTCTTCAAAAGGAACAAAAAGCTTGGAATCTCTCTCTTTTCTTTTGGGGAATCAGTATGATCTTTCCTTCGAATTTTTCCTCTTTTCTTTTCTGATGGATTTCAAAGATTTTCTCTATTCTTTTCTTTTTGTCTCTCTTTTGGATGCAGCAAACCCTCTTCTTATAGATCAGATTAATCCATAAATAGTTTAAAACTATCCGTTAGAAACAAGTGTAAGAAGGATTAGATCCAAAATAGCAATAGCCGTTGGGATTAAAAAGATAAAGTAAAGTTTAGAGTCGTTCTGACAGTTCTGGAGTCGCGTCTGACATTCTGGAGTCGGCTCTAACTTTTCTGGAGTCGGCTCTAAATCGAAAATCCCCAAATCGCTTGATCTGGAGTCGTCTCTGACTTTTCTGGGGTCGACACAAAAATCTTCTGGAGTCGACTCTAACAGTCCCGTCGAGTCGACTCTAAGTCGTGGCCAGAAAAACCATCGTTCTGTCTTTTCTGTTGGAGTCGGCTCTAACAGTCCGGAGTCGACTCTAAGTCTGTGCCATTTTCGGAGTCGACTCTGCGATTCCATGTGTCGACTCTAATGTCTGCAATCTTACCTTGACATTAGATTCGAACTAGAACTTGATTTGTCTTATGATTTTGATTAATAAATCATATCATAAACTGAAAAACTTAATCAAAATCATTAGTAACTTCAATTGTTATACTTAAATAGTTTTGTTAATCATCAAAATCAACAATTGGATCAACACTCAGGCAACTTTATTGCGGTTTATTTGACTGTTTGCTGTGCTTTCAGCTGAGACGTCGGCATTATGGGCCAAATAAAGAAGGAGCTGGGTAAGCGCTATAGGGGCTCCAGTTCCAGGGACAAGCATAGGTCGAAAAGCGATCACATCCTTCTGGGTCTCGCTCAAAGGAACCAAAGAAAGATAGTGCTGGCCACCATTCCTCCACTCCAAAGAAGGGGGAAATGGGTGTGTCGACCGCGGTTGACGAGCCCTTCCTATCGGAGAAAGTAATAATTTTTATTTTTTATGTTAAAAAGAAAATATGCAATTCTAACAATTAAGGAAATAAAATAAAGCAGCAATAACTATTCAAAAATTAAGAGAAATTAATCTAAATTTTTTTATATTTTTATTATTTTTTAATTTTTTAATTTTTTTAAAATAGCACACTTAAGTCCCTGGCAACGGCGCTAAAAATCTGATGCGTGTCGTAGCGCAACGATTTAAACACCTTAATTTCACTATTAGGATAGCGAGAGTAAGGAATCGATTCCACAGGGACTTTAGCGATTATCTTGAAATAATTTTATAAATTTAACTAAATAGATAACTAAGTAGATAATTAATAGTGCAAAATAATAAGATATGGTTTATAGGGCTGAAAACGGATCGGATAAACTCCGACCGTATCCGGATCCGTATTCGAATTATATCAAATTCGGATAGTTATTTTACTGTTTAATCGGATTCGGATACGGATTCGGATATCTAATCCAAAAAATAATCGGATACGGATACAAATACGAATTTATATATATTTAAATATGGATACGGATATCCGTTTTATTATATCTAAAGGGATAATATTTTAACTTTTTGAATTTTCATTTTTCAAATCAAAGCCCGCCACGCCAACCCGGGCGCCGGACGGCCCAAAGAAAGCCATTTTTTAAGTTAAAACAATAACTTCACCGTTCACAACGCCCGGAATGGAAGGCATGCATGATCCGATGATCGACACATCGGTAGTGATACGGATCATCATTAAAACAATAACATCACAACGCTCCCTACTTTACTTCGGCACGACGGCACTTCCTCTTCCTCACGGACCTCACCAGTCACCTTAGTTCTTCGCTGCAGCATAGCTTTCTTCCTATCTTCTCTTCTGTTTAGTGTTCACCGTTCCTATCTTCACCGTTCTTCCTAGACTTCCTGATATCGATCCGTGGAGGCAGCAGTGAAGGAGACAGAGTTCTTTGATCTTCCGTCCTTCGTCTTCCACTCCACCGTCCACATCCAAACTTCCTGGGGGCTGGGAGCGATCCGCGGAGGCGGCAGCGAATGAGGATCGCCAGGTGACTTTCGCGAAGCGGCGGAACGGGCTGCTCAAGAAGGCCTACGAGCTCTCCGTGCTCTGCGACGCCGAGGTCGCCCTCATCATCTTCTCCAACCGCGGGAAGCTCTATGAGTTCTGCAGCAGCTCCAGGTAGTGGGCAGCGGACGAGAACTTGGTAAAAAGCAGCGAGGTAAAAGCTTCTTCTTTTATTTATTTATTTTTTGTTTGGATGTTTCGTTCTCTTTCTTGGTCTTGATCTGTTTCCGGTTTTAGATCTCGGGGGAAGGGGCTGTTCCCGTTGCTGTTCTTGTGTCCTTTTTGGTGAAACAATAAAAAGGAAGTCTGATCTGCTGAGAAAAGAAACTAGTGATCTATAAAATTCAGAACTTTCCCCAGCGGGTAACCTCCCTTTGCATGCCTCTTCTATCCCTCTCTCTCCTTGTAATCTCCCCATGGCCCTCGCGAGGGGAAGGGTACTGGACCTTCGCGAAGCGGCGGAATGGGCTGCTCAAGAAGGCCTACGAGCTCTCCTTGCTCTGCGACGCCGAGGTCGCCCTCATCATCTTCTCCAACCGCGGGAAGCTCTATGAGTTCTGCAGCAGCTTCAGGTAGGGGGCAGCGGACGAGAACTTGGTAAAAAGCAGCGAGGTAAAAGCTTCTTCTTTTATTTATTTATTTTTTGTTTGGATG
Organism: Calamus simplicifolius; assembly: GCA_900491605.1. Lineage (NCBI taxonomy): Eukaryota > Viridiplantae > Streptophyta > Magnoliopsida > Arecales > Arecaceae > Calamus > Calamus simplicifolius. The sequence goes on from UESW01001354.1 coordinate 21,926, forward strand.
TTTCGTTCTCTTTCTTGGTCTTGATCTGTTTCCGGTTTTAGATCTCGGGGGAAGGGGCTGTTCCCGTTGCTGTTCTTGTGTAAAAGCTTCTTCTTTTATTTATTTAGTTAGACAATGTCCTTAATTCATAGTTTGTAATTTTTTTAGGAATTTTTATTTTATATCTGCTTATGAAATTCTTTTAAGTTGAAGTGGACTAATTATACTTGCAGCTTGTTTTCGCTATTTCTCTAGAAATTTCTATCTTACATCTGCATATAGAATTCTTTTGATTTAATTTGGAATCGATACACTTGCAGATTGTTTCTTCTTTTTAAGGCTTTTATCTTGCTTCCAAATTAGCCAGAATTAGTTTTGCATCTGTGATGTTATTTATATATAGAGGTCCTAGAGGCCAACTCTCTTCATGGTTGGTAAATAAATGGACTAGATAAGCATTGAATGAGCATTCTGAGAAAGAGATACAACATATGTTTGTGGTGTTGAAATATCTAGTCAAGGTATTTTTCACTTGACCTTCTTTATTGATTCATGCGATCCTGTTGTATTTATGCATTTTTTTGTATTAGTGAACTGCAAATTCTTATATATGTCTATATTTTGCAAAAATTCTTGTCTCAATGCTTAATGATTTCCATCTCAAATATTTTAGG
>UESW01001354.1:24506-45343 GCA_900491605.1 Calamus simplicifolius
CAACGAGGGGGGGTGGGCAAAACCCCCATGTTAAATTTTTTTTTTGCTGGCCTAGCCACCGTGGCCAGGCCGGCCACGGCCGTGGCCGGAGATGACGACCACGATCGCGGCCGTGGCCGGAGAAGATGGCCACGGCCATGGCCGTGGCCGACAACGAAGGGGGGTGGGGAAAACCCCCCTTGTTATTTTTTTTTGTTGGCCTGGCCACCGTGGCCAGGCCACGGCTGGCCACGGCAGCGGCCGTGGCCAAAGAAGACGGCCACGGCCGTGGCCGTGGCCGGCAATGAAGGGGGGGTGGGGAAACCCCCCTGTTAATTTTTTTTGTTGGCCTGGCCACCGTGGCCGGGCCACGGCCAGCCACGGCCGCTGCCGTGGCCGGAGAAGACGGCCACGGCGGTGGCCGTGGCCGGAACGAAGGGGGGGTGGGGAAAACCCCCCCACTGTTACTTTTTTTTGGTTGGCCTGGCCGGCCGTGGCCACGGCCGCTGCCGTGGCCGGAGAAGACGGCCACGGGAGGGGGCGGGGGAGGAAATTGGGGAGATGAGAGGAGGGGAGGGAGGGAGGGGAGGTTTACCCGGAAATAGGGGTCGCCGGCGAGGTAGTCGGGTGCCGGGAGCCGCCGGAGCAAGGTGCTCGGGTGCCGGAGAGCCGCCGGAGGTGGGGAAGAGGGAGGAGGAGAAAGAGGCCGGTTGGGGGTTAAGGGGCGAAGCCGTGAGGAAGAAGAAGAAAAAGGGGGGTTTAATTATAAATTAGGATTAGCGATGCATAATTGTGTCACTAATCTGTTGCTAATTAGTGACGCAACGTATGCATCGCTGATGCATCGCTAAATCGCTAATTTGGGGGAGTAAGCAGCGGGAAATTATTTTTTGTGCATCGCTAATGCGTCGCTAAATATTTTTTTTCTGTGCGTCGCTAAATAGCGACTCAATTAAGTGCGTTGCTGAACTAACAAATTTTTTTAATTTTCTGTGATATGCGTCGCTAAATAGCGACGCAACTACGTGTGTCGCTGAATTAACAATTTTTTTAATTTTCTATTTTTTTATTTTTGGATTTATTAATTAACGATATTTTTAAGTAACGAATTTTTAATTTTTGATCCGACGATTGCAATCAATCCTAACCATGATCCCGATCGGCGATGATCAGTCCGATCATTGCGATCTATCCGATCGGTGACGATCCAACTATTGCGATCGATCCCAGCCATGATTTCGATCGGCAATGATCGATCGGACCGTTGCGATCCATCTGATCCGCGATGATCCGATGGTTGCGATCTATCCGAGCCATGATCCCGATCGGCGATGATAGATCGAACCATTGCGATCCATTCGATCGGAGATGATCCGATGGTTGCAATCGATCCGAGCCATGATCTCGATCGGCGATGATCGATTGGAATATTGCGATCCTCTGATCGGCAATGATCCGATGGTTGCGATCGATCCAAGCCATGATCCCGACCAATGATGATCGATCGGACCATTGCAATCCATTCGATCGGAGACGATCCGATGGTTGCAATCGATCCAAGCCATCATCTTGATCGACGATGATCGATCGGACCATAACGATCAATCTGATCGGCGATGATCCGACGGTTGCGATCGATTCAATCCATGATCTCGACCGATGATGATTGATCGGACTGTTATGATCCATCTAATCAGAGACGATCCGATGGTTGCAATCGATCCGAGCCATCATCCTGATCGGCGATGATCAATCGGACTGTTGCGATCCATCCGATCGGCGATGATCCGACGGTTGCGATCGATCCAAGCCATGATCCCGACCAGCGATGATCGATCGAACCGTTGCGATTCATCCGATTGGTGATGATCCAAAGGTTGCGATGCATCCGAGCCATGATCCGGATCGACGATGATTGATTGGACCATTGCGATCTATCCGATCGGCGATGATCCAGTAGTTGCGATCGATTCGAGCCATGATCCGGATCGGCAATGATCGATCGGACAGTTGCAATCCATCCGATCAAAGACGATCCAACAGTTGCGGTCGATCCGAGCCATGATCCCAATCGGCGATGATCGATTGGACCGTTGTGATCATCCGATCGGCGATGATCCGACGGTTACGATCTATCCAAGCCATGATATCGATCGGCGATGATCGATCGGACCATTGTGATCCATCCGATCGGCGACGATCCAGCGTTGCAATCGATCTGAGCCATGATCCAGATCGGCGATGGTCGATCGGACCGTTGCGATCCATTCGATCGGCGACGATTCGACGGTTGCGATCCATCCGAACTATGATCCCGATCGGCAATATTGATCGGACCATTGTGATCCCTCCGATCGGCAACGATCCGACGGTTTGCGATCCATCCGAGCCATGATCCGAATCGGCGATAATCGATCAGACCATTGCGATCCATCCGATCGGAGATTATTCGACGGTTGCAATCGATCCAAGCTATGATCCGGATCGGCGATGATCGATCAGACCGTTGCGATCCATCCGATCGGCGACGATCCAACAGTTACGATCCATCCAAGCCAAATTTTTAAAAATTAACGATTTTTTAAAATTTTTAAAAGTTAAAAATTATTTTTTTTAATTTTTTTTGGTAAATGCATCGTTAATGCATAGCTAATAGTGAAGCATTTTTTGTGTTTCTAAATTAATAATTTTTTAAATTTTTTTAAATTTTTGCGTCGCTAATGCGTCACTATTTAGCGACGTATTTTAATGTGTCACTAAATTAACGATTTTTTAAAATTATTTAAATTTAAAATTAATTTTTTTAAATTTTTTTGTCAAATGCATCGCTAAATAGTGACTCATTTTGTTGCATCACTAAATTGTGATTTTTTAAAATTATTTAATATTAAAAATTATTTTTTAAAATTTTTTTGTTAAATGCTCACTAATGCGTCGCTAAATAGCGATGCATTTTGTTGCATCACTAAATTAATGATTTTTTAAATTTTTTAAATTTTTGCATCGCTAATGCGCCGCTATTTAGCGACGCAATTTGTTGCGTCGCTAAATTAAAGATTTATTAAAATTATTTAAAATTATAAATTAAATTTTTAATTTTTTTTGTCAATGCGTCGCTAAATAGCGACATATTTTGTTGCATCACTAAATTAATGATTTTTTAAAATTTTTTTAAATTTTTGCATCACTAATGCGTCAGTATTTAGTGACGCATTCTAATGCATCACTAAATTAACAATTTTTAAAAATATTTAAAATTAAAAATTAATTTTTTTTAATTTTTTATCAAATGCGTCGCTAATGCATCGCTATTTTGCGATGCATTTGTTGCGTCGCTAAATTAACGATTTTTTAAATTTATGTAATATTAAAAATTAATGATTTTTTAAATTTTTCTAAATTTTTGCATTACTAATGCGTCATTATTTAGCGACGCATCGCTAAATTAATGATTTTTTAAAATTATTTAAAATTAAAAATTAATTTTTTATTTTTTGTCAAATGCGTCGCTAATACGTCGCTAAATAGTGACACATCTTTTTGTGTCACTAAATTAATGATTTTTAAAAATTATTTAATATTAAAAATTAAATTTTTTTAAATTTTTTGTTAAATGCATCGCTAATAGTGATGCTTATTTTTGCGTCGCTAAATTAACGATTTTTTAAAATTTTCTAAATTTCTGCGTCGCTAATGCGTCGTTATTTATCGATGCATTTTGTTGCATCGCTAAATTAATAATTTTTTAAAATAATTAAAAATTAAAAATTAATTTTTTTAATTTTTTGTCAAGTGCATCGCTAATGTGTTGCTATATAGCGATGCATTTTATTACATCGCTAAATTAACGATTTTTTCAAAAATTTTTAAATTTTTGCATCGCTAATGAGTCGCTAAATAGCGATGCATCTTTTCTGCGTCGCTATTTGCTTTTGTCGCTGAGGCGTCGCAATTTGGTCGTAATTTAGCGACGCAAAAATGCGTCGCTAAAATGGCATCGCTATTTCAGTATTTTCTTGTAGTGGAAGAGATCTAAGAATTTTATGCACTAATTCAGAATTAGTATAAGTTTACCAAGACTTTTCAAACCATTAACAATATCAGTGAATCTAGTGTACATGCATGTGATGATTCAGTTTGTTCCATGCTAAACATTCATATTTATGCACTAGAATATTGATTTTAGATTCTTTGACTTGGTTGGTACCCTCATGAGTAACTTCTAACCTATCCCATATTTCTTTGGCTGAAATGCAAGTTGATATTATATTGAATTCATTTGCATCCAAAGAACAGTACAAGACATTCATGGCTTTGGCATTAAGCTGAGTCATTTTCCTATCATTTTATTCCAGTCCCTTTCGGGCTTAGGAACAATAGATCCATCAACTATGTGTGTGGGTGTGCTAGGAACCATTAATAATTACACTCCATAGTTCATAATCTAAAGCTTGAATAAAAATTCTCATTCTAGCTTTCCAATAAGAATAATTTGTGCCACTAAACAAAGGTGGCCTATTGGTGGATTGACCTTCAGAAAATGTTGATCCAGATTGAGCTACCATTTGGATCTTTAGCTCTTGATTGTTAGATAAGTTTAAATGAGCACAAGCTCTGATACCAATTGTTGGCCCAGATGGCAACACAAAAGGGGGGTGAATTGGGTTCTTTAAAAAATTTAACACTTTGAAAACAATTTGCTTGATGTGAAAGTGCCCAAGTAAAGTGAATTAATAAAAGCTAAGCACAATATGATAAAGAGAGAGAAAGAGACAAAGCACAACAAATACACAATGATTTATAGTGGTTCGGTGTTAGCCACACCTACGTCCACTTCCAAGTAACTCTTGGGTCCACACTATAATCCCCTGATTACAGTTGAGTTATTTTACAAGCTCACAATTCAAACTTGTTGTTTTACACGGGATCACAACGAACACAGCCGGTTTTCATAGGTTCACCAGCACAAAATCTTAACCCAAGCTAAACTTAGCTTGTCCCGAGATAAACTACCTCCACTAATTCAATCCCCCTGATTGAATTAGTAAACCATGAGTCAAATTAAAGTTTACAATTCAAAAGTTTCTTAATTGAGCAAATAGACAATGTAAATAGACAAGGATTAGAAAAGCCTGATTGAAGCAATTTGGATGTGAGCTTTTCTTCTTTTCTTCTTTTTCTCTTCTCTTTTGAATGGATGAACCAAGCTTCAGCTCTGATTCTTGACAGAAATTCGTTGAAGAGAATGTTGAGGAAATAGGGCTTTTGCTTTTCTTCTTTTCTCCTTTGAAAATTCTCCGATTTTGATCTTTGAAGGCTTTGAATTTCTCTTGAAACTCTTTTCAGATGATAGGCGTGGACATAGAGATTTATCTTTGAAATTTCTCTCTTTTCACTGGATATTTTCTTGATATTTTTTCCCCTTTTTCTCTCTTTTCTTTCTTTTTTTCTCGAACGGTCGGATATCCCCTTTTATAGATTTTCAATCCGAGATTAGGTGAGAAAATAGCCGTTGAAATGTACTTTGATGAGTTCTCCATGCAAGAAAATAGATCCGTTGAAGAGTAGGTGAGAAAATATAGCCGTTGGAGCTGATCTGTCACTTTGAAAATCGTCCTCTAATAGGTTGGAGTCAGCTCCAACTTTTCAAGTGTCGGCTCCAAATTGGTTTCTAAAAATAGCAAAAATAATTCAATGTGGAGTCGGCAACCACTTTACAAAGTGTCGACTCCCCGCTATCTAGAGTCAGCTCCCGATCCTGAGGTGTCGGCTCCAAGAATTGCTCCGAAAAACATAGTCTCTGTAACTCATGTTAGAGTCGGCTCCATAAATTTCAGGTATCGGCTCCGGCTTCTGAAGCAGAAAATAGTTCTCTATATCTCAGGTTGGAGTCGGCTCCGACTATTAGGGTGTCGGCTCCAAACCGTGCCAAAAATCCTGAACTGTTCTGATACGCTCTGGAGTCGGCTCCAATGTATCTGGGTGTCGACTTTAACTTCTAAACTTTGTTATAATCCATTAAAATTCAATTCAAACTGATTTCCATATACCTTTTGAATAATTAATCGTTCTTAATTCCTGAAACACTTATTAAATTTATCAGAAACACAATGAATATACTCATGGCTTTTGTTAATCATCAAAATCAATAATTGGGTAAATAATTTCTCAATAATTTCCCAACATCTTAGGTCAGAGTCTTCACCCCAATATATTATACAATTGTTCAAGCAACAATCGATCTTATTGACTGGGAGCCCAAGGCCACGCAACAACTTCTTCGTCAAGTAAAAATTGTCTGCTACAACATTATCATTTGGCAAAACTTTCTTCATTAATCCAGCTACAGCATTGAACGCCTTTTCTAATAATCAATGTTCTGCCTTAATATTCAACAACCGAGCAGCCATAGACAATTGGGAATGACTCTCACAACTAGGATACAATTCTTGATTTGCAGAACGCAACATATCATAAAATTGTTGTGCATCTGGATTTGGTTCTTCCATAAATGTATTCTGATTGAATTCATTATCCGATGCATTCATCACCATTTCTTCATATCTGTTTAAATTCACACATGGTTCATCAACGAAAATTGAAACATGTTGTCTTGTGACAGCTGCACCCATTCCTCTATTTACCATGACGGTACCAAACATCGTAATCTGGAACAAACCCCTTTTTGCATAAATGCACCTTCACAGTTTCAACATCTCTGTAGGCATTATTCTGACACCTATATAGTTGCAGGAGCACCTAATCCTAGGCATCCATCCATTCAGGTTGGCTACATGCAAATCCAATAAATTCTTTCAATCTAATTCAAGAAATCTAGATTAAGCAAGCTATCTTTTATCCTTACATACATCCATGAGCGAGGCCCGCTCATTTTTGACCAACTTATATAATTTTCCTGGCAAACCATTAAAGAAAACCACAACATAAAACTATATTAGTATTAATAATATATAACTAAATTATTTTTTTTACACATCTAAGGTAAATAATAACTATTTAAAAGGTCACGTAGAGTTCGTGAGACTTCACAAGTATGCAAGTATCCTAAATTAATTCCACCTTCACTTCATATCTAAAAGGTAAGGCCCTATCCCATTCTAGATTATTTTCTATGATATGTTATTCTGCTATTAATTATCATTATTTACGTTAAAATTTCAACAACATTTCCATATATGTTCTCCTAAATGTGTGGCATATATGCCATACTAGGAGAACATATGAAGAAATACAAACCGCAATCTCAACCGATGATAACTAATAGCAGACTAATATATCACAAAAAATAATCTCAAACTGTCCACTAGGACAATTTGAGAATTTGCAAGGCTAAGTCTTTCAAATTCTCAAATGGGTAAAGGTTATAGTGCGCGAGAAATAATATTCAATTCTCAAAACAATCGAACTTATGCTTGTGAAGAAGTTTTCTTGACTATTATATATATTTTGATTAAGGTCTATAGTCACTAACTTCGTAAGATTATTATGTCCAAGATAATAACCTTAATCCAATATTTATGCATAGTATTATCTAATAATACTATGGTTTTAATATTAGACAGGCTGGACCAAAAATTTTCATAACATATCAACCGTGGCATATATGATACGCCACGAAACCCTTAAGTGTAATACCTTAATATGCTCACATCATACATCTATTAAAGCCATACATAATCTCATTACCAAAATAACATATCCCAATATATCATGTTCTTGTAACTTAAATCAAAGTCAAAGTCAAAACAATTTCATAACAAAAATAAGATGCAACAATATATGTAAGATGTTCACCAATAAACTACCATGCATAGTTTAACATGCTGAGAAATTCAACAATAATTATATAAAAACCACTAATTAATCATGGCTTAATTAATTTAATACAAAAGCACTAATTAATCATTTAGGAATTTATTAATTAATTTACTATCAGAATCACTAATTCACCAAATTACAATGATGTTATATTGCAATCATTATTTATTAGAATACCATAATTTATTATATTGTATTATAATTTATAAACTAATATATGTTAATATATATTATAACATGTATTATTAATATTATTACATAATATAATTATTAGGTAACGATTATATTACATAATAATTTTTTTATGCCCGTGGTTGGGTTTTTTTTATGCCCGTGGACTGGCCGCGATCGAGCGCCAAGCCAAGGCCGCAGCCGGCCTAATAGAGGGGTAAGGGGGGCTGGGTTGGGGGGGGTGTTTTAAAATTTTTTTTTTTTCCTTGGCCAGGACTATGGCCAGGCCACGGCCGCGGCCGTGGCCGGCGAGGGCGGGAGTGGGGGGCTGGGGGGGGGGCTGGGGGTGGGTTTTAAATTTTTTTTTTTGGCCTGGACTGTGGCTAGGCCACGGCCGTGGCCAACGTCAGGGGGAGGGGGGTGGGTTTTAAAATTTTTTTCAGCTTGGCCATGGACTGCGACCAGGCCACGGCCACGGCTGTGGTCGGTGACAGGGGGGGGGGGGGGTGGGTTTATAATTTTTTTTTTTGCCTGGCCGTGGCCTGGCCACGGGCTGTGGCCAACCCATGGCCGTGGCCGGTGATAGGGGAGGGGGGTGGTGGGGTTTAAATTTTTTTTTTCCTGGCCGTGGCCTGGCCACGGATTGTGGCCAGGCCACGGCCAGCCACCAGGCTGCCACGGACGGCCGCGGCCATGGCCGACAATAGGAGGAGGGGCAGGGGGGCTGGGGAGTTTTAAAATTTTTTTCCTTGGCCATGGCCTGGCCACGACGGCCGCTAGGCGGCCACGGCCAGCCGTGGCCGGCGAGCACGGGCACGGCCCCGATCATGGCTGGCGAGAGGGGAGGGGACGGGGGGAAGGGGGGGTTTTAATTTTTTTTCCTTGGACTGTGGCCAGGCCATGGCCGGCAGCAGCCGTGGCCGACGAGCACGGGCATGGCCCCGGCCATGGCCGGCGAGAGGGGAGGGGGAAGGGGGGGGGAGGGAGGGGGAAGGGGGGTTTAAATTTTTTTCCCCTTGGCCGTGGCCTGGTTATGGACTGTGGCCAGGCCACGGCCAGCCGCGGTCATGGCCGGCGAGCGTGGGCACGGCCCCGGCGATGGCCGGCGAGAGGGGAGGGGAGGCGGAGGGGGGGGGAAAGGGGGTGTTTAATTTTTTTTTCCTCGGCCATGGACTATGCCAGGCCACGGTCGGCCGCGGCCGTGGCCGGTGAGCGCGGGCATGGCCCCGGCCATGGCCAGTGAAAGGGGAGGGGTAGGGGGGGTTTACCTGAAAATCAGGGTCACCGGCGAGGAGAGCGGCTGCCGAAGGGACGCCGGAATGCCCCTGGAGGTGGGGAAGAGGGAGGAGGAGAAAGAGGGATGGAGAGGCGCTGCCGGGTAGGGGAGAAACCAGGGAGGAAAAGAGAGGAGTTATCGCTAATTAGTGATGCAATAAATGCGTTGCTAATTTGGTGCCTTAACCCCAGCCTAGCGGGAATTTAGCGACGTAAAATTGCATTGCTAAATAGCGACTAATGAATATGCGTCGCTAAATGCGTCACTACTTAGTGACACATTAAATATGTGTTGCTAAATAGCGATGCATAGGCTGCATCGCTAAATAACGACGCAATTATGCATCGCTAAATATTAATATTTTATAATATTAATTTTATTTAGTAATTATTATAGTGTATTATATTTAATATTATATAGTGATAATTTTATATATTAATATATTGTAATCTATGCCGCTCGTTTCGCTGGAGCCCTGAGGTGACGTGGCTGACCGTGATGTTACATGTCCACTTCCTTCGGGAACCTCCCGTGGGCAGCGCTGCTTCCCCTTTCTCTCTTCCGCCGCCCTTGATGGCGCTTTGATCTCTTGTCGTGGGTTACCTCCCTGGTGGCCGATCGGAGGGTCGAGCTCGACCTTGTGCCACTCCCGTCTACCCTCGAAATTCGGAGACGGGTAGGGGCCTACCATGGTAGTGACGGATGACGAAGAATTAGGGTTCGATTTAGGAGAGGAAGCCTGAGAAACTGCTACCACAACTAAGTAAGGCAGCATGCGCGCAAATTACCCAATCCTAACATGGGAAGGTAGTAACAATAAATAACAATACCGGCCGGCTCTTCGAGTCTAGTAATTGGATTGTGTACAATCTAGTACAATTTAAATCCCTTAACAAGGATCTATTGCAGGGAAAGTCTGGTGCTAGCAGCTGAGGTAATTCCAGCTCCAATACCGTATATTTAAGTTGTTACAGTTAAAAAGCTCATAGTTGGACATTGGGCTTTTTTTCGACTGGTCAGCTCCATGGAACGGTGTGCACCGGCAGTGCCACGGTGTGCCCGAGTGGCTGACTACAAGGTCCTACCTGGGACCAACGCTGCCTTCAGTCCGATCCATGCCTTTGTACCGAGAATGCAGCCTAAACCCTAAAAACCCTAAACCAACGATAACCCCTAAAATCCTAAAACCTAAAACCCTAATCTTAAAACCCTAAACTTTAAAACCCTAAACCCCTAATTAAACCCTAAACCCTAAAACCCTAAAATCCTAAAACCCTAAAACCCCTAGAACCCTAAAACCATAAAACTCTAAAACCCTATACCCTAAACCCCTAATATAAACCCCTGAAACCCTTAATCCCTGAACTGTGAATCCCTGAACCCTTAAACCCTGAACCCTTAAACCCTGAACCCCTGAACCCTAAAACCCTAGCGACACATGCTAATGCATCACTAAATAGCAACAATTAAAATCATCGTTAAACAAAAACAGCGACAATTAAAATGCATCGCTATTTAGTCATGCAATTTTGCGTCGCTAAATAGGAACGCATTAAAATACGTCGATAAATAGTGACACATTTTAATGCGTCGTTGTTTAGCGACGCATTAATGCGCATTATTTAGCGATGCATTTATGCATCGCTAAAAATTAATATTTTATAATATTAATTTTATAAATTATTTATTATTATGTATAATAATTAATATTATATAATGATATTCCTTAAAGTGGCCAGGTTTCCTCTACTTTTTTTTTAACAAGAAGAAAGATTCATGAAAGAATCATCAAGCATTTCACTTCCTTCCTTCTCCCCTTCAAGTCTCTTCCTTCTCCCCTAAACCCCTGAAACCCTTAAACCCTGAACCCCTGAACCCTTAGACCTTGAACCACTAAATTCCTGAATCATGAATCCCTGAACCCTAAAACCCTGAACCCATGAACCCTTAAACCCTAAAACCCTATTTAGCAACACACGATAATGCGTCGCTAATTCATCGCTAAATAGCGATGCATTTATATGCGTCACTGTTTAGCGACGCATTAAAATGCATCGCTATTTAGTGATGCATTTTTGCGTTGTTAAATAGTGACACATTTAGGGCATCACTGTTTAGCGATGCATTTTAATGCATTGCTATTTAGTGACGCATTAAAATGCGTCACAATTTAGTGATGTAATTTTGCATCACTATTTAGCGACACATTAAAATGCGTCACTGTTTAGCATTAAAGACGCATTAAAACGTATCACTGTTTAGCGACGCATTTTAATGCGTCACTAAATACGTCGCTATTTAGCAACAAAATTTTTTGGAGTCGTTATTTAACGACTGATAATGTGCGTTGCTAAATTGTGTCGCAGATATCACGAATCGTAATTGCATCACAATTTTGTTGTTATTTTGCGATGAATATTTGTCGCTAAATTGGGTCGCTATTTCATAAATTTCTTGTAGTGTACATTATACTAAAATTAGCCTCATAATATATTTTGGATTTTCATATGAACATTCATCTTTCATATAAATGAGGCAAGATTGAAGAAAAATGCTTCTTTTATTAATTTAAAAAATTAAAAAATATAAATATATCTAATTTCAAGGGCACTGTTCCTAACAATCTTCCACTTGTCCTAAAGCATATGTGACATATCTTTTAATCACATTCTCATAAGATGTTTGTTGAACGTCTTCTCAGGCACATCTTTGTGAACAGATCAGCCAAATTTTATTTTGATGCTATCTTCATAACATTGACATTACCTCGATGCATGATCTCTTTGATGAGATAGTATTTCCCCTTATATGCTTTCCCCTTTTATGCTTCTGGGTTCTCTTGAATTAGCCATAGCACCACTATTATCACAGAATAATATCAATGGCATATCCATTCCTAGAATAACTTTCAAGTCAGTATAGAACTTTTTAAGCCAAACTGATTCTTTAGCTGCTTCAAAGTCGCTATGTACTCAGCTTCCATGGTAGAATCAGCAATGCTAGATTGTTTGATACTTCTTCAAGCAACTATTGCACCACCAAGTGTAAACACTGATCTAGATGTCGACCTTCAAGAATCTTTATCTGATTGAAAATTAAAATCAGTGTATCCTAAGGGATTCAGGTCTCCACCTGAATACACAAGCATATAATTTCTCGTTCTCGAAGATACTTGAGAATGTGCTTTACTGCCACCAAGTGCTCTATCCCAGGGTTTGACTGGAACCGACTAACAACTCCCATTGCATAGCAGATGTCTGATCTAGTGCATAGCATAGCATACATTAGACTTCCAATGCCGATGCATATGGAATCCGTCTCATGTCCTCTTCTTCTTGTGGTGTCTTAGGACACTGTTCTTTAGAGAGAACAATTCCATATCGGATCGAAAGAAGACCCTTTTTGGAATTTTGCATCGATAGATGAGCCAGCACCTTATCAATATAAGATGTCTGAGATAGTGCTAGGAGTTTATTCTTCCTATCCCTAATGATCTGGATACCAAGAACATAACTCGCCTCTCCCAAATTTTTCATTTGGAATTGTTTGGCCAGCCATATCTTTACATTAGATAATATTTTCACATCATTTTCAATGAGTAAGATATCATCTATATAAAGTACTAAAAAAATCATACTTTTTTCATTAATGAGCTTGTATACACAAGGTTCATCAACATTTTGCTTGAAGCCATAGGTTTTGATGGTTTCATCAAACCTAATGTTCCAAGACCTGGAGGCTTGTTTGAGTCCATAGATGGACTATTAAGCTTACAGACTTTCTGCTCCTGTTCTTTAACAATGAACCCCTCTGGTTGTTCCATATATATGGATTCCCTAGATAGCAATTCAGAAAGGCTGTCTTGACATCCATCTGCCATATTTCATAGTCAAAACATGCATTTATGGATACGAGAATACGGGTGGACTTTAATATGGCAACTGGGAGAAAGTCTCTTCATAATCAACTCCCTCCTTTTGGGTAAAACCCTTTGCCACAAGTCTAGCTTTGAAGGTCTCTACCTTCCCAGCCACTCCTCTTTTCTTCTTGAAGATCCATTTACGTCCAATGGGCTAACATCTTCAGTGGATCTACAAGTTCCCAGACAGTATTGGAGTACATAGACTCCATTTCTTGGTTCAAATGGCTTCTAGCCATTTGTCCTTATCAGGATCATCCATCACATGCTGGTATAATGATAGTTCATCATCGTTGGTATCAGCTACCACAATATTTGCTTCGCTATCTTGTCTATAGCGGGCTGGGGTTCTGATAACCCTTTCACTACGTCTAGGCACCATAATATCCTGGCTAGGAGCTGTGGTTTCTTCTTTCCTAATTTCAACAACTCTTGTTGATGGAGTGGTAATCTGATCTTTGAGCAACTCTTCGAGTACAACTTTACTCTGAGGTTTGAATTTATGTATATAATCATTTTCAAGAGAAATGGCATTTGTCGACACAAAAACCTTCTTTTCTTGTGGACTATAAAACAAACCTCCTCTAGTGCCCTTTGGATAGCCAACGAATAGACACACTTCTGTTCATGGTTCTAGCTTCCTAGATTTACCCTTAAGAACATTAACTGGACACCCCCATATGTGAAAATACGTAAACTTGATTTTTTTTGTTCCATATCTCTAAGGGTGTCTTGGATACAGATTTAGATGGTACAACATTCAAAATGTGCATTGCCATCTGTAAGGCATATCCCCAAAATGATATCGGTAGTGAGGAATAACTAATCATTGATCTAATCATATCTAACAATGTCCGGTTCCTCCTTTCTGCAACTCTATTTTCTGTAGAGTTTTCAGAGCTGTGAGCTGTGAAACAATTCCATGCTCAATAAGGTAATCCTTGAATTCTATATCAAGGTATTTTCCATCTCGATTGATCGCAGTGTTTTCAGTGATTTACCTAATTATTTTTCAACTTCTACTCAAAATTCTCAAAACTTTCTAAAAGTCTCAGACTTCCTTTGCATTAGGTAAACGAAACCATATCTTAAGTAATCATCAATGAAAGTGACAAAGTACTTATAAACACCTCTAGCTTGTACGTTGAATGGTCCATACACATCTAAATGTGCTAGCTCTAGTGGTTCATTAGCCCTTTGGCCCTTTGTAGAGAAAGGTCTTTTGATCATTTTACCTTATAAACAGGACTCATAGACATAAAGTGTGCCAATTTTAAATATATTAGTGATTAGTGATAGAAGATTCGTACTTCTATCGATCACGGATATGTTTAAATATATTAACTGTAATTTTAATCCTCTTATATACATTATACTAAAATTATAGATCTCACAATATATTTTGGATTTTCATATAAACATTCATCTTTCATATAAACGAGGCAAGATTGAAGAAAAATACTTCTTTTATTAATTTAAAAAATTTAAAAGTATAAATATATCTGATTTCAACGGCACTGTTCCTAACAGATACAAGCTTTGTTTCTAAATAGCCAGTATATATCCTTTGCAAGATAGAAACAGCTATTCATCATCCCCATTTCATCCTCTGTTATAGTATCCAATAAATTCTTCTCTATTCCTCAAATATATCATGACCATGGTAATGCCTAAAGTTTCATCATATTTTATTGTACAAATCTTGTACCTCAGAGTATTTGAATTCAACTCAATCTTGTCCATTGGAGCATAAGTTGAAATTTAGGACTTATTTGATACAGTTGTTTAAGTGAGTTGAGACTTGTTTGGCAACATCTAAATAATGGAGATGGAGAATCCTGATCCCCATGCGGAACCATACTAACGGAAATGGATTTGAGGAATTCAATGAGAATGGAGGTAGGAAAAAGTTTTAAAAGCTATCGGATTTGGGTTTGGGTTTGAGTTTGGAAATGGGAGCTTGCAGAACAGACATTGAAAATTTTTAGGCCAAGGAAATCCTACCCCTCAACGCACGGCCAGTAATTGTCAACAGCTCAAACAATGGTAGACGCCCATCAGCGATGAGATGGAAGGGAGAAATTCTCAAATGACTTCAAAACAGCACCCAAGCAGAATAGAAAACTAAACTAGTAGTAGAATTTTAAAACTAAACAAAAGTAAAATGTGGAATTGTAACCCACGATCCATTGTTCATCCTCTGGATGGTGTTAAAGACAAGGTTTACGAAGTTCAAAAAAAATGGTGGAATTTTGTATCCAGTCATGAGACTTAGGACGAAGGACTCGAATCCTCCTCTAGATGATTGTTAGAAAGATCTAATTCAGAAAAAAAAAAAAAAAAGCATTCCAAAGTTGGGGAATCCGATGAAGATAGGTTTAATAAATAAATGTGATGATGATGCACACTGGAAATAATTAAATAAAAAAATTAAAATTCATGAGTTAAATTCTGATTAGCTAATATTAATTGGTCAGGATTAAACTACATAAATTGATTTGATATAACTCTTCATTTGCTTTTTCTTCTTTAGGACATGGTTCCTTAAGCCAATGAGAGTTGATGACTGATTATTATATCTGGTAAGCATCGAAAAATTTACTTTTTCAGCCTGATGAAACTCCTTGAAATGGAATATCCAATATACTATGATTTTATTGGCGTTGCACCCCTATTTTCTAGTATGAAGATTCACGATAAGCTACAACCCTTAGAGTAAAAACCTAAAATCATGTAAAGCTTATTTATCCTTAACATCCATATACTCAAATATAATATCGAATGAAATAGGAATCCATTATCTTCAAATATATAAAAGTGTCATAAACTAAACTAAACGTCATGTAATCCATCATCATCAAGAGTATAAAATATCTAAATAATCTTAATATGAAATCATACCAACTATTCTAGGTCTCTCTCCACCAATCCCTAAATTTGGCTTAACATCAAAATCCTCAGTCTCTGAAAAGATATGATAAGTTGTTACAAGCTAACAATTTAGTAAAAATTCTTATATACATAAATATGGATATACAGCTAAAATAAAATATCTACATAATATGAAGATAATATATCTAACAAAAAACTTATTCTGCAATTAACATGCATAAAGCAATGTGTCAAGTAAAAAAAAATTTGTTATCAGCTTTTATCTTTCACATCATTAGACTACATCATATCAATTATCAACTAATCTATATCAAGTGTCATAAACCAAGTATGACCCTTATCCAAGCCCCTATTGGACTGGTTCTACACTAGTGACCTCCAACCATTATTATAGATCCTGCTACTAATATTCTCTGTCATCCCGATTGGCCATGACACTAGTGACCTCCAGTCATCACCATAAACTCTATCACTAGTATCCTCTAATCATCTCAGTAGAACCTGATACTAATAACCTTCAGTCATCAACTTAGGCCTTATCACTAATGCCAATCATCACATCCATATGACTAGTCCACATCATGCCCTAACATCCACCCTACATCTTTTAATATTATAGTATGCAAATCAGATTATAAATCCACATCATCAAAACCATGCTATCATAGTATAAGATATATCATAACCATATATAACCAAAAAAACATATTATCATATCTAAAACATAAGCCATATCTGGCATGGTTAAAACATACTTATGAAATAATGCATATAAATTCATGATACATGATGTAAAATGTATGCAATAAAATTAAATATATCACCACATATGAATAAGTATAAGACTTCTACCCCAATTGCTAATCCAAAATCTTAATGTGATCCACAAGATGGTCAATCAACCATATGATTACCTACAATCATCATGATATAAATTTTTAATCTTAATATTTTAAATCATATATTAAAAATCAAATTTAGACCCATCCTAGCTTAATTTGCTCAAAGTAAGGTTGGGTCAAGGCTTAAGTTAATTTAATTAGGATCCACTTAGAATAATTTCACTCTAATTGAAACTTTAGATCCTCTAATTAAGTCTATAATCCATCTAATTGACTTTAATTAGACCTACAATAGCTTAATTAGGTGGGCTTCATTAGATCACTAATGCTTTTAATTAGGGTTTAATTTGATTAGCTACGGTTTGAATGGGTCACATTAGGTGTGATTGGGCTTGAACCCACATTAATTAGATTCAATTTAGCATTCTGGTTCACATATTTTGGTTCTAATTCAAGTTATGGTTCACTAATTAGGCTCAATTTAGGTTCTGGTCAGTGGAATGGGTCCAGGCCTAATTCTAGTTCATCAATTTAAGCCTAACTTAGACACTGGTTCAGGTTTTGGTTTACTGAAACCAATTGGTTCATATATGGTTTAGAAAGATTAGCTAAGATTTGTTTTGGTTTAGTTTAGATCATGGTGACTGCTTTATTTGCCTTATACGTTTATATTCTGCTTGAGCTTAAATCATCTCTATGTGATAGCTTATTAAATTGTGTTGGTTAGTGGTTATAAGAACTCTTTGATCCAATGATCAAAAATCCAGTCCTCCCGTCCTAGGTTTGGTTCCTTGCAGTTCTCCACAGTAAATAGGAACCAAACTGCCTCACGAAGCCGCTGGAAAATCTTTCAAGTTATTTCAGTATACTAATTGCACAGATTGTATATAAATCTACAGAGACTTTGATAAGGAAACTAAAATAATAATAAAAACATTTTAAATATTTATGATTAGAAAGGTAGGCATTAATGGAGGTTCATATTACAAATTGAACATTGCAAACATTTTAGGATCACAGAAGTTTAGCAAGGACTGAGGATGTACTATATATTGAAGCTTGTTGTTCCAACAAAGGTTACTCATTGTTATAATACTCTTTCTAAATTGACCATTAGTTTTATCCCAAAAAAGAATGCTAACTCTTAAGTGTGACAGCTTATTCTTATTTCCTGACCGTCACTACAAGAAACATGACTTTGCCTACGATTTTTTTCGTAGGGAAAGATAGAAAAATCGTAGGAAAGGCCTTTCCTTACGATTTTTAAACTTTTCCCTACGAAAAAAAATCGTAGGCAAAGATGCGTCGGGAAAGCCTTTGCCTACGACTTTCAAAATCGTAGGCAAAGATTATACCTTTTCCCTACGATTTTTTTCGTAGGGAAAAGTTCATATTTCGTAGGGATAGAGTGACTAGAATTTGAAATATAAATTTGAATTTGAAAACTTTTGCCTACGAAGATAAAAAATCGTAAGAAAAAATCAAAAAATATTTTTTTATCTACATCTTTCCCTACTAAAATTCTTAAAATCGTAGGAAAAAGTTGGGTAATAATATTTTAATAATTTCTTTCCCTACGAGAAACCTCAAAATCGTAGGGAAAAATAAAAAAATATTTTTTTATTCACATTTTTCCCTACGAAAATTCTTAAAATCGTAGGGAAAATTAGCTAATAATTATTTTAAATAATTTCTTTCCCTACAAAAAGCCAAAATCGTAGGCAAAAATTAAAAAAAATATTTTTTATCCACATCTTTCCCTACGAAATTTCTTAAAATCGTAGGAAAAAATTAGCTAATAAATTTGTTTAATAATTCCTTTCCCTACAAAAAAAAACCCCAAAATCATAGAAAAAAATTAAAAAAATTTTTTTATCCACATCATTCCCTACGACTTTTCTAAAAATCATAGAAAAAATTAGCTAATAATCATTTTTAATGATTCTTTTTCAAATTATTATTTTTTAACCATTTTTACCTGCAAATATAAATTAAATCGTAGGAAAAAATAATAATACAAATTTTTTTTCTTTTTTTCCCTACAAGATATGTCTAAAATCGTATAGAAAAGTTATATTTATTCTATTTTAAATTTTTTAATATTTTAAAATTATATTTCTATTTTAAAATTTTTAATATTTTGCATATTTTATTTAAATAGAATATAATTTGTTTGTTTCGTATTTTTTTAAAATATTAAAAACTGTATCAATAAAAATAATAATTCTTTACATACAATACCCATTACATATACAATTTTTTTACACAATGACAACAAAGGATAAGCATCAAAATAACTAATAAATGAAAGTCAATTGTCCATATCAATTACAATATCCATAACTAACATAAAACATCAAATCACATAATGAGACAACACAACATAAGGTACTGGACACTTCATAAAGGTGCCATTTATAAATGACTTCACCAGTTTTCTAGCTCTCTTTTAAACATTACTAGAGTAAGCAATGCCCTAAAATGACATTGCAATTCATCAATGTTCCAATAAGACATCATTGCAGACCTCTCATGCCAAAGTACACCTTGCTCACTTTCCTTGAAAGATCCTTTCAGGGTATCAAAATTACTTTCTGCAAGGTTGAAAAACAAGTATTAAAAAAGTTTATATTTTATTAATTTTTATGCTCAAAAATAAATTATTAAATCAGAATCATGGCAACTTGTAATTGAGTACAACTTGTTCAAATACCATGTTAGCATCTCTAAAAGTATAATTAAACAATATGAGTTTATCAAGCAAGTTAATTATGCTATGTAATGTGAAAATATCATACAAAATATGGGTCATGTAGAACATACCTCTGGACTAAGATGCATGGTCATGTGCACATAATTCAATGACTCAAATAAAATATACAAAATAGATCTTATTTACATAAAGAACTTTGGCATGGCACAGAACAGCATGTACAAATAAATAGTTCAATTAATATAAAAAAGTAAAAGCAAGGCTAAGACAATTAGCATTAACTAAAACCAAAGGGTTTAATTATGCTTACGTTTGTATAGATTTCTTCAAAGCAGCAACAGTTTCAGCTGGGGTAGAAGTATCGATCGAAAACTCAATTGTATCAGCCATGTTGGGACTTCTATTGAAGTTGCTGATGGGCCTCATCAACAATACTGCATTTGAGTAAAGGATCTTCTCGTTATCATACCGAAGGAAGATTGTAGTTAATATGTTCATTTCTTCTACAATCATTTGCATGACATCCAGTTGCTTACATAAACTTTATGATACATATCAAACATAAAAATTAATGTAAAGAAAATACCGAGGTATCTTTACAACATTAGGCACTTCATTATAGATGTAAAAGATGCCAATATCCTAGGGCAATGAACTAGTGTAGACTCATTAAAGTTACAAATTTCACACTGCTCTAACAATTGCCCCCAGCAATATGTTGATGGCATATATTCCCTGTGGAAGATAATCTTTTCACTAATTTGACTCTTAAATATTTTCCCGCTAAGCATAATTTAACTGGTAAATTTTGCGTTAGAAGTTTACCATATCATGGATCTGGACAGAATTTTGCAACCATTATGAGACAACCAAGAATCTGACAGTGTACATACACATGACGTCCAGGACAGATCACATCAACATTATGCAAATGCTGAAGAAAGTAATGATAATTCAATTGTACCATTAAGAATGCATAATATATAAATAATAGTTTTCACCAAAAATTGAATTTTTCTCAAGATATGTCTTACTTGTAGTACAGAATAAATTCAGCAGTTGAATAAATGCACTAGATGCTGGTATTAAAGCTATGTTCATGTATCACTTGCATCAAAGTTTCTCACCTACAGACTGAAAACTATCATGTTGTCAGAATCTACCTCATCTCCCTGCTCTGCTCTAGAAAGCTGGATTATAGGATAG
>UESW01001354.1:52094-101769 GCA_900491605.1 Calamus simplicifolius
TATGTGGTATACCGAGTTTTTAAATTTGGATATGAACCTTCTTCTCGTCTGGCTGGAAGTGTGATAGGTGTTGCTGCATTCTTCTACATATTGACGGCCGCCTTGCATTCCTCCAGCTGGTTTTCAGCATGGCATATAAATGATAAAGTATTAAAATGCTACTATTATTTGTCGTTATTGTCATGCGTGTAGATTTATTGTTTATGCCAGAGATATTTTTAAATCGGCCGCAGCGCTGCTATGACATTGGGAAGAGGCCCGCCGTAAATAAGGCGACGTTGAGGTCGACAACATTGGGAAGAGGCGAAGCACCACCAGATATATGGAACTGAGAGAGAAGAACAAGGAGGAGCGGCTTCCTGGCCACTGCGAACTTGAACCCGAAAGCATGTGACGAGCCCAAACCACGGTACAAGAAGATGGGCTGCTCTGATGAGTTGCACTGTACGTACGTACGTAGCTCTGAAATCAAAATTCGCTGGCTCATTTCTACTTCATCAACTGATATGAAGAAGAGACCACGGGACCACGAAGATCATAATCTTTCACCGGACCTATCAAAACGAAAACCGATGGCTTGGCCTGGGCTCCAATGAAAGTCGTTACGTGTTAAGAATCTGAACACCGCCATCATGCGCTGGGCACGAAAGACGCAAGGCGGTCATATCTGACTCCGCTATCTCGAGATTCCGCTCACTGATGGTATTTACGTGGTGTAGATTGCCATGCACGTACATGTGTCCTCTTAATAACCAGCCCTAGCCACAGAAGAGATTAATTTTTAGTTAATAAAATATAAGTAACCTACGTGTTGCATCATTGTCCATTTCAATTAGATGTAATCCAATACGGGAAGGGCACGTGGCTGGTATTTCCAATGTATCGAGTATGCACTCACCGTTTGGTCTTTTATCAAAAATAATATTTTTTTTGATTTTTTAAAAAAATCAAAAAATAATATTGTATTGTCTTCTTCATAATATTCATTTTTAATATAAAAAAAAGAAGAAAAAAGCACAATATCTGTTCTCTCTCTCTCTCTCTCTCTCTCTAATCGGCTGCGTGAAAATGAACTCCTAACCCCAAGAGGTAAGATACAATTGATATTGTGACACGTTATACGTATATCATACCAACGCCAACATCTGTCTAGTTTAATATTAATTCTGATCCCAACTATGATGTCAAATTATAAAAATTCTCAAAATATATTTATTATAAATTTATTAAATGACTCTAAAAATTGTGGTTATACCTGCAAAAGTACCCACATCAGTTCAACATTTAATAAGAATACAAGTTTAAATTCATATGCAAACTATATAAATAAGAAAATCGATACAAGCATAAAGACTTGGCAAATACTTTAATTCAAAATACACATAAAAACAATCTTGTACATGATTTATTTGCTCTATAGTTTTTGTGCAAATTCATACTGGCCTTTATTAGTCTTCAATTAATTGTATATTAAATAGATTTTGGATATATATACAAGGCTAAGAAATTCAAACGGCGTCTTTCTCTATAATATTTTTAGAATGCGATATCTGGCCATTACAAATGATATATGAATTATACTTCGATTTATGGTTCATATGAAAATAAAAAATATTATAGATGAGTTGGCTCATCATTGTACTTATTGCTGGAATTGATGGTTTTCTTATTTTGAGCACATAAAAGTTGCTAAGACTTAAAATGAATATATATATATATATATATATATATATATATATATAACTTACCATGTAGTTCACAAATAGATATACAGAATAAGAAATTCAAATAATATTTTTCTAACACTTTATTTTGTTTTGATGAGGTCTTAGTTTATAATATCATAAAAAAATATATTTATTCTGATTTTGGATTCAGGGTGACTATTTTGCTTGCTGCAATTAGTTTTCTTGAAAAGGATTTCATCGTTCTGGTGCTTGCTTTAAGATTAGTGCGCTCATTTTCTGCTACTTGGTCTTCGGTGATCGTCATCGTTGGCCCTGTCTGATTGTGTTCAAACGATGGCAAGCTCTTCGTCAGCTACTCCGGTGGCCTCAGATGGTGGCAAACCCACTAGGATGGCATGGCGACGAGCCTTGGACAATTGCTTTGTCTGGCTAGCTCCGTCACCATCTCCGACGAAAATCACAGAGCTTGAGGGCCAGTTTTCTGAGATCGTTCAGGTTTTGGTTCAGGCTTTGGAGGAGGAAGAGTGTGGCTAGATGAAGCAGGCAGTGATAGCTTGGAGCCTCTCCCGATGGGTACTGCCAGAGGCCATCGTTCGGGGTTCCGCTGAGCAGGTGTTTCCGGCGAGGTAGAATCTGTTAGCTTGGCTCATCAGCATTATATCTTCCGATTTGCTGATCCCCAAGCTAAGGACCTGGTTTTGGGAAGGCCTTGGGTGGCTAATGGCCAGCTGATTGTAGTAGCGGATTGGCGACCGGAGTTTGTGCCATCAGAAGGCTCTTTATTAACGGCCCTGCTTTGGATTCGTTTGCCACTGCTCCCAATCGAATTTTGGTCAGATGAGGTCTTAAGCACCATATTATCAGTGGCTGGTTACTTCGTGTTCTCGGATCCTTCAACCAAAGAGAGGAAATGAGGGGGGTTGCTTGAGCTTGCGTCTGTGTTGACCTGAGCAAACCCCTCTGGCCAGGGGCAAGGGTGCAAGGGAGGAGAGCACCATTTTGGCAACAATTCTCCTACGAACACCTTGAGGATATATGTGGCACCTGTGGCTCCTTGTACCTTGCCGAATCTTGTGATTCGATGTCAGCTGCTAGTTCTTCTTCAGCCAGCCCTAAATTTGGGCCTTAGATGGTAGCTATCCGGCAACGGAGGTCCCCTTGAGCTCAAGAGATGGATCTTGGCATGCCGGTCCAGAGTGGAGCTCTGGCCTCCCCTACCTCACTTGATGGGTGACAGACGCCAAGGAAAGTGGCCTGGAGACAGATGGGAGGACCCCCCCTAATGCAGTGAAGCCTTATGCAGCGAATCCTATTCACATGTCTAAGCTAATGGGGGTTGTGTGCCAGGCTGATAGTGCTGCATCGGTGGAGCCTATGAGGACGGCCCATGTTTCTTCTGTTGGCCCAGATGGTAACCCAAGAGGAGGGGTGAATTGGGTTCTTAAAAAAATGCCGCTTAAAAATAATTTTCCAAAGTGAAGGTGCACAAAGAGAGTATGCAGTAAATGTGATGCTAAGAATGCAAAGCAGAATATAAAGATGGAGTAGGGAGAAGAGGAAACAAGCACGACAAACACAAAGGTTTATAGTAGTTCGGTACATCCACTCTCAAGCAACTCTTGGGCATACACTATAATCACCCTAATTACAGCCGAGTTGTTTTACAAGCTCACAACCCAAACTTGTTATTTTACAATGGGATCACAACGAACCCAGCCAATTTTCATAGGCTCACTAGCACACAACCTAACACAAACTAACTTTATCTTGCCCAAGGCCAACTGCCTCATCTAATTCAATCACTTGATTGAATCAGAAATAAAATATATCAAAAAAATGATTACAATAAAATGAAAGCTTCTCAATGAGCAAATAGACAATATAAGTAAAAATGAAGATAGAAAAGCTTGATTAGAAGATCTTTGAGGTTGAGCTTTTCTTCTTTTCCTCTTTTCTTCTTTTCTTCTTGGATGATCTTCCTCAAGATAGGATTGAAGCTTTGAAAGAAATGTTGATGCAGAGAAGGGTGAAGAACTATGGCTCTTGCTTTTCTTCTTCTATATGATGAAAATCCTTCGGATTTGGCTTTGAATGCTTTTGGATTTCTCTACTCTCTTTTTTGAACACTTGAGATTTTAAATCCGAGGTTTTTCTCTTGATATTTCTCTCTTCTATTCTTGATTTTCCCTCTTTTTTTTCCTCTGCTTTCAAACGGTCAGAACCCTCCTTTTATAATCTCCTCTTAATCCATATTTTGATGCAAAGTAGCAGTTAAAAGTGCTTGTGGATGAGTTTATCATGAGAATGGAAAGAGCAGTTGAAGTTTATCTGAAAAATATAGCCGTTGGAGTCATTTCTGATATTTTTGAAAATCACCTCTGACAGATTAGAATAGGCTCTAATCTGGCCTGGGTCAGCTCTAAATCGGGTTGCTCAAAATAGTAAGGATCTTTCGTTGCGGAGTTGGCTTTGATTTTTCGTGGGGTCAACACATTCCATGCTGGAGTCAGCTCTGACTTCCTTGGGGTCAACTCTAACTTTCCCAAAAAATGTAGTCTCTGTTCTCAAGTTAGAGTTAGCTCTAATTTTTTGGAGTCAGGTCTAAACTATGCCGAACGTGCCAAATTATTCTGATACGCTCTGGAGTCGGCTCTAATCCCTTTAGAGTCGGCTCTAAGTCTGAAACTTGACACTTAACATTAAAAATCGATCCAAACTTAATTTCCTCGAGTTATGAATACTTAATCATTTTAAATCCTTGAAATACTTTGTCAAACTCATTAGTAACATAAGAAATATACTCATGGCTTTTGTTAATCATCAAAATCAATAAATGGGTCAACAATCTTTCCCTTTTTGATGATGATAAAAACATTGAGTATATGCATAACCAATTAATGCATAAGTATCAAAATAAGCTATTTCATTTCTTTAATCAAGATGATGATAACCAAATCTTAACAATTTCATTTCAATTACAATTTATGCTTTTAAAACTTATCAATTCAAACACATTCTTATATATCATTCAAATAAATTCAATTAGGCTCCCCCTGAGTAAGATAGCTCCCCCTATATATGTGCATACTACATATTTACTTAAAATCCATTTAAAGTTTCATATGCATATACAACTCTTTCTCTTCCTTTTTTTTTTTGGTTATCAACAAAAAGGTTAAGAAGTTATAGGATAGTCATTGCTCAAATTGGGATCAAAATCAATCAAAATAATAATTGAATATTACAGAATTCATTCAATTTGCAAGGATCAAAGCTGTTTTCATTGAGACAGAGAAAATATCATATATTGCATTTAGTCATTGAGCACAAAAGATCAAATACATGTCATGTGAGAACAAGATAATCACAACATAATTCAAAAGCTGAGGACACAATCCCATCTGGCCTATGACATAGGCAAGGGTGTCGCTTGTTTGAGCAGTGAACTGAGCGATCAAATCAAGCATCATTCTGATACCTTCCAGCATTTTGGTGGCCTTACTGATAAGTCAACTAGGTAAACTAAAACCAAGTATCTGCTGTGCAACTTGAGTGGCAAGATTCAGTCCAACTGAGATGCAATAAATGCCTAATATTAACCACTATTGGATGTACCCGATATGAATGAAGAAGGATGTATCCAATATGAACGAAGAAGGGTAGAAAAACAAATCATGTGCCTAATACGTTTAATTGCAATATTCCAAAACCATTTAGATTTAGAAAATATTATAAGCATTTCTACAATTAATGGATAAAATTCCAGAATAGAGAGGGAACATGAGAATCCAAAGGGCATAATATGGCAGATTATGTTATTTTAAACAGGTGGTGGAACTACTAAGAACGAGTTCAGATGTCTAAAGCGTAGATAAAAGTAGGAATTAACTGTCTGAGAATATGAGATTGTCTTAGCAAGGAGAGGTCTTTGATACAGATTCCAGTGTTGACAAAGGAGCTACTTCGATTCAACACAGTGAGCAACAAAGTAATTTTCTATGTTACATTACTACAAGAAAATAGTATAATAGTGACAAAAATTTCCATCACATTCCGTCACAAACTGGTTTAGTGACGGATTAGTGACGAAAATCTTATCGTCACCATTTTGCCGTCACTAAATTTAGTGACGGAAAGAGGTCCGTCACAAAATAATAGCGACGGATTTGTAACGAAATATTCCGTCAAAAATTTGTGACGAAACATTTTCTATCACTAAATTGTGATGGATTTATGACGAATATTTCGTCAAAAATTTGTGACGGAACATATTTTTCGTCACTAAATTATGACGGATTAGTGATGGACTATCCATCATGCATTATTCCATCACTATTCCGTCACAAATATTTTCATCACTATTCCATCACAATTTAGTGACGGATTATTGACAAAAATTTAGTCGCTAAAACTTTCATCACTAATTGTGGCGAATTAGTGACGAAAGAATCCATCAGTCATTCGTTATTGTTCCATCACTAATCAATCACTAATATTTTCGTCACTAATCCGTCACTATTATTTCTATCAGAAATCCATCACTAATCCATCATTAACCTAATAAATTCATCAAATTTTTATTCTTATAAATTTAAAATTATTTTTAAATTATAATATATTTAATGCATTCTAATAAAATTTTTAGATAAAATTCAAATTTAAGAATAAAAAATACATTTCATAAAAGAAGATAAATATATATGTATACATCAACAATACTAATGTTTTGTACATTATACATCAAATTATTATGATGCCTTCGGCTGCCTTGGAGACTCTACACTTGAGAAATGTACAAATGAAACAATCCTTTGAACACCATTTACTGGCTCCCCCTCTGATGTAGCCTAAAGTGAACAATGCTGGTGTGTAACGTCCACCTATAACTACTGAAGCAATCATTACTTCCATGTTAAGTATCACTAGACATGTAGGAGCTGAAAGAGTTTCATCCCTCTGATGTCTTCTCTCCACGATGCAGCACATGTCCTATGTGCAGGCCACCTGGTTGTTGTTGTGCCATTAGTATAACATCTGCAGTATAGTATAACATCTGCAGTAGTAGTCCATCAGAGCTCCAACTCAAGCTTGTACAGTACAACATCTGCAGTAGTGTCATGCACCGAAAACGATCAACAAATGGCAAAACGGAGCGCCTACTAGAAGGTTCTTGGCTACAACTGAGCATGGCAACCATAAAGAAATTTGAACAGTAGCAATTTCAACTGGTCAAAAGCATATAACAGGTATACATCTAGCCTACCAGAAAATCAAAGCATCTGCTCCCTAAACCTTCATCCAGTTGACTTCTACCATCAGAAGCATATTATAAACAAAACAGTAAACGAATATAACTACATTCCTAGAATCTAAATCTAAACTCATTCAAAGCCCATGCTCCAGACACATGCTTCTCAAAATCCTGATATGTTTAAATGAATGGTAGCACAAATTTCTCACACTAGTCTGGTGAAATCTTATGTTTCTTTTTCTTATTTTTCATTCTCTTAATGAATCCGTTCAGGTTTCAGCTCATTTCCTCTCAAACAAATTTCTTCAGGTTTGAGATGATGTGGAAGCAAGCTGTATATAATAGTGACTCATAATCTACTGCAAAAGCCAGTTCAATCAAAACAAATCTTAAGCATCTTCAACTGTCTACTTGCTCTGCAATTAAAATGACACCAAACTCCTATCCTCTTAAGTCTACTTGAGGATAAGCAAGACACTCAGCTCCTTCTATATATTAAACCAGAAAGTGCAACGCATTCTAGTATGTCGAACTACCTCTACAGTACTGATTCCATCAACAGATCCAAATGTTCTTGCCCCTACTCTCACTAGATGAATTCAGCAAAACATCATCCTGTGGAACATCTTTTGGATTTTGTCATAAATTTTTCATCATGAATTTTTTTCATTACCATCAAGACCACCTATTCACAACAAACAATTTTAGCATTATACCAATCCATCACCAAATTCTCCAGAAGGCATCTTGTCCCACTGCTTTACTCCTTTAGGGATGATCGATGTCCTCTTCAGCATCTAACTAGGTCACTCAATTTAGTTGGCTCACTGTCATTCCGTAACATAATTATTTAAAAGAAGCGGTTAAGCCATGTCCTCAAATTTGAAACTAAATAAAATAGATGGCCATATAGGCTACGGCCTTCGGAAAAAAAATTACACTAACAAACAAGAATGCTAGTCCAAAAAAAGTGAATTTCCACCCAGAAGGCATACCAAAAAAGGGTAGTTCAATCATCTAACAACACATTTGAATCCCATATATGGAAAGATTGCTATCAAACTTAGCATATGTTGCATCACTTTCTGCAAAGAACACTAATTCTCCCAATGCACTCAATTGCTGAAACAACAAAGAACCTAGCAACCAACTCCATATCTTCCCTATTTTTGAAGTTAATGCAGAGAGGAGAAGCCTTCCAACGAAATGATAGCAGAAATCCCCTCAGATCATAAGTGTACAACCTACAGATCCAAACAAAGTCATATATATCTAGTAAACGCCAACCTACAAATAGCACAAAGACTAGCAATGATGCTTTACATCCTGTCATTCATAATCTTCCAAACAATTTCCCTATCAATGCATAGGAATGAATCCAAGCTCCTAATGATCAATACAGGTCATATACCAGAAAGAACTTTTAAAGTAAACTATGTTTTTCCAATCTCTAAATTGTCATCCTTGAAAGATTCTTCACAAAAAAATACATACAATAGTTCACTTCCATTCAAGAATATAGAAGCCTTCCATTGCCCGCATTATAAATCATGTATTCATTTGTGTTTTTAAAAGAAGACTTTCAACATCAAGGGCAATATAGAATACTTATCAGAACCTGTTGATGAATGAAACTTTCTACCACCACATATCCAATAAAGAAACACCCTGACAGATATCTGCCTTTCAAATGCTTCCAACTGCTTTTCAAGTAGATCAGATGCTAATACCCTAGTGTGTGTGTGTGTGTGTTTGAATGATCCCTCTCCACAAATGATCCTCATCATCACTAAGAAAAACAAAGACACTTCCATGATAGAACATTCTCATTTGAAATATAGTCTCTGTAAACAAAATAACCTAACAAGAATTCATAAAAGACAGTTTAAAGTTTGCAAAAGATAAAGAACTATATGACTACAGATGAAGCAGAAAAGCTTTTATGCTTTCACCCAACATAAACCTATCACAATAGTTTCAAGAACTCACCATTCTAATCATGAGCCATCTAGCACCATGGAACACCTAGTGACACATAAAATCAGTGCCTTAATACATGATATCTCAAATTTCACCAAGATTATTCCTTAGCTTTTTGTTGCATTTTCCTGCAATGAACAAGCCATGATGTCCTGGGAAAATTATATCACTGACCGTGATTCTTGCCATTGTTGAGGGATGGCACGCTACTGCTGGCAACCGGCACCGGAGGCTAGAAAAAAATGGCCTCTATCTGAGTTGTCAGTTCAACCTCAATAGATAGACTCATGAGTCTTTGGGTTGAACAACGTTGCAACAGAGTACCAGAAGAAATCAAAGCAGCGATGGACTGGAGCAGTTGTAGCAACTTTGATGAAAATCGTAGAAAGTTTCAAAAAATTAGGAAACAAAAACTCAAAATCAAGTGAGAAATCGGATGAATTAAACAAGAAAAATAATGAAATCAGCATTAGATCACGGGTAACCTAAACCTACGAACCCTGAATCAAGCAAAAAGCTAGAAATCCTGAATCAAGCGAAATAAACGTAGAAGCTCGAGAATAATACAAACCTACCAACCCTAAATCAAACAGAAATCCGCATAAACATGAAAAAAAATTGAAAAATCTCTGATGAGAAGAGAAGATTGAGCCTCCAAAAGAGAGATTAAAGGAATAAGAGAGAGGATAAGGAAAAGAAAAATACTTTGATGGAAGCGATTAGCTCGAGCGGCCACGGATGTGGATGGGCGCCAATTGGAAATCCAGCCCCTTCCTTCGCCTCCTTCTCCGGCTTCATCAAGATTGCAACCCTAGAGAGAAGCGCGACGTCGATTGGAAAAAAAAATGCTGATAAGAGGGGCATGTTAGTGACAGAATAGGATTTTCTGTCACTAATTAGGGACGAAATTATAATTCCATCACTAAACTAAGAAAAAACTATCATGTTGATCATTAAATTTATATTTTAATTATTTTTTAAAAAAATTGATAAAAAAATTAACATAAATTAATGAAGGATGGGGCACTTCGTCACTAAATTAATGACTAATTAATTTTTTTATCATAATTTTTTTAAAATAAAATCAAAGTATAAATTTAGTGATGAAAGGGCAATCCGTTATTCAATTAGGGATGCGCGCAGGTGTGTGCCAATGACCGGCGCAGGGCGCTGGGCATGCGTAGACACTGCACTGTGCAAGGGACGATCGACACAGGCGAGGTTGTGCAGCCGAAGAGACAGACTGATGGTGCAAACGCATGCGGGCTATGGCAGGCATGCGCAGGCCGAATAATGATTTCGTCTAATTAGTGATGGAACAATGATTCCATCACTAAATTAGGCAGATCGAAATAATAATTTCATCACAATTTTTTTTTAAAAAAAAATTAAAGTATAAATTTAGTGATGGATGAAAAATTATCACTAATTCGTCACTAAATTAGTGACAGATTTGGGCAGTCTGTCACTAAATTAGTGACAGAATGCTCTTCCATCACTAATTTTGTGATGGATTAGTGATGGAAGGACAATCCGTCACTAAATTAGTGATGGATTGCTCTTCCATCATTAATCCATCACTAAATTAGTGACGAAGAGCAATCCATCACTAATTTTTTGATGGATTAGTGATGGAAGCACAATCCGTCACTAAATTAGGGATGCACTTGCAGCTAAGTGCAGTCACGCACAGGCGCGTGCATGCGCAGATACGGCACTGGGCATGCACAGATAGGGTGCAAGGGGCGTTGGCACAGGCAAGGTTGTGCCACCGAAGAGACAGGCCGATTGGTGCAAATGCATGCGGGCCATGGCAAGCGTGTACGTAGGTCGAGAAGCAGATGTACATGGCATGCGCCGGAAGGTAGACACATGACTAGGACGCACATGGAAGGCAGCACACGTAACTGGCACATGCAGATGCAGCTTTTTTGTTACAATTTTTTTTTTAAAAAAAAATTAGAGTCTAAATTTAAATAGACAATCCGTCACTAATTTAGTGACGAATTAATCTTCCGTCACTAATTTATGATGGATTAGTGACGAAAGGCAATCAGTTACTAATTTAGTAACCGATTTTTCCATTTATCACTAATTTGTGATGGATTAGTGATGGTCCATCACTAATTTGTGACGGATTAGTGATGAAAGGGCAATCCATCACTAAATTAGTGACGGATTACCCCATCCGTCACACAATTAGTAACGAATTATCCCATCCGTCACTAATTTTTGACGGATTAGTGACGGAAGATAATCCGTCACTAATTTGTGATAGATTAGTGACGAAAGGGTAATCCGTCACTAAATTAGTGATGGATTGCCCCATCCATCACAAAATTAGTGACAGATTGCCCCATCCATCACTAATTTGTGATGGATTAGTGACGAAAGGTAATCCGTCATTAATTTAGTGACGGATTTTCCATCCATCACTAATTTGTGATGGATGAGTGACGGAAGACAATCTGTCACTAATTAATGACGAGCCATCACTAATTTATGATGGATTAGTGACGAAAGGGCAATCCGTCACTAAACGTCACTAAGTTAGTGACGGATTGCCCCATCCGTCATAAAATTAGTGACAGATTATCCCATCCGTCACTAATTTGTGATGGATTAATGACGGAAGAAAAATACGTTACTAATCCGTCACTAATTAGTGACGGATTGCCCTTCCATTACTAATCCTTTCGTTACTAATCCGTCACTAAATTAGTGATGGATGTGATAGTCCGTCACTAATTTAGTGACGGTTTAGTGACGAAAAAACTAATCCATCACTAATTTTAATTTTTTGTCACTATTTTGTTACTAAACCGTCACAATTTAGTGACGAAAATTTTCATCACTAATTTTCGTCACTATTTTGACATTTTCTTGTAGTGCATGGTTTGGCCTTTCGACAAGCAATCCATCATTAATCATAAATGATGGTACAACTTACAAGACCTCTCCTTTCTCTTTTCTCAACTCCCCAATCTCTAAACGTAACGTAGACAAGCCACATATGTACCTAAAATTGTGTGATTATTTCCTTTGGACTAAGTAGTCATTTTCACCTGCTTGAGTTCCAAGCTTATATGTCCATCATCAAGTTCTCATATTAAAAGTGTCTTTAATCCTCACAATAAGTTTCTATTTGAATAAAAATCCAAATTAATCTGGTTTCTAAATTTCTCTTTTTCCACTTCCTCTCTTTTCTGGAATATATGTTGCACAAAGTTTTATTTCAATAAAAATCCAAATTAATCTGGTTTCTAAATTTCTATTCTTACTCAAAGTTTTTTCTTTCTGGAATATATGTTACTCTCACAAGGTTCTCACTCTGAGATACATTAGATACAACCCAGAAAACGAATAGATTATAATAACCTTACTATCTTTAACGATCAAATTATACCATATGAAGAAGAAACGGCTCTCGTTACCTCCGAAGCGGCCCTTTTTCCCCGAGTCCCCGCTGCCACTCAAGGGGCTGGGCGGAGCCTGGCCCAAACCCAGGCCTAGTATTATCAGCCCGACTTCACCCATGGAAAACTGAGGGGCTTGATAGCAGGTAATCTATTTAATAATCTAAAAAGAGCTCATCAAATAATTATATTTGATACATATTTTAAATGATAATCTATTTTATAATTATTTTAGGAAAGAATAATTATCTATATTATGATAAATTATTTTTAAATAAAATTATTCTTTTTTTTCTTTTAATCGCTTTCTACTCGCATCCTTCTTTACCGATATCGGACGGGCACATTGAGTGATCTTTGTAAGAGACAGAGAGAAGTGTTTGGCCTACAGGCAATCTCATTGTATCCAAAGTTACTTAGTAAAAAGTTCTTTGGTTGGGAAGGCTTTGCTTCCCGTATATCTTGTGTTGACTTGGTTTGGGATTTTATTTCATTATGGTGGGGTCTAGGCTGGTTAGGTTTATAAATATAAATTTTTAAATTAAATATATAATAAATATATATAAAATTTTAATAAATTTAATTTAGGGGTATTTTAGAAATTTGATGTTATATGACTAGTAATTTGTTTGTCATACCAAACAAAGTTGTTGCTGCTGAAATCCGTCCTCCAACTCGGGCGCGATCGGGCTCCCTCCTGGCGGACCTGTAAAACAGTCCTCACGCGAGAGGCATTGGGGGTGGCCCTCCGCAGAAGACCCTCCGATGCTTAAGTCAGCAGGGATCGGCAATCAACAAACAAGGGAAGAAGGCTCTCGCTGAAGAGTCTGTCCAGGGGTGGCCTTTCGAGAGCTCAGAGTAGAGCGCTAATGGCGAAAAATAGGGAAAGCAAAGGCAGAAGGAGAGTGTGTCAGTGAGCAAGTGCGAATACCTGAGGAGCCGGAAGACGGCCCTATTTATAGAGGATCACCTGATTCCTTGGAGGCATCGTGGGTCCGAAAGTCGTTAAGATTTGAATCCAGTTTGTTATGAGGTCAGTAAGTTTCGCATCTTGTTGGTTAGAGGATCGACGGCTGGGAGAGCTAGTTGATGTCTCGGGATTTGGTGAATAAGTAGGCTCCAGGGCTCTAGGCCACTCTTGCGGGTCCTAGGACACTCTCGGGTATGATTTCGGTTTGGAATCTTACGGATTTGAACTATCCGGCGCCGGATTCCGCGGAGGTGTTGGATGCTTCGATCGGGCCGAAGCAAAAAGAGGGCTGAGTCTGCCGAAGTGTGGTGAACTCGATTTACCGAGGTAAGTGCCGCAGATGGAAGGATAGCTCAGCTGACGAGTCACAAGGGTGGCTCAGTTGGCGAGTCACAAGGTACAGGAGACAAGGATCTCGATCTGAAAGAGAACTTCTCCCATGGCCAATCGAAGAAAGGCTACCTTCGAAGCCCGAGATCAGGTCGCCTCCCAAAGACCTGATCCAGTGAGTAGCGTAGCGCCACCACCACCACCAATTGAGACTCCATCACCACCGGCGGCCCCAGTGACCCAGGACCAGTTTGCTTCACTAGTCCAACAAGTCCAGGCTCTGGCCCACCTGATCCAAGGGCGCTTCGAAGCCCCCCATCTAGCTGCACCTACCCCTCACCTTCCTGAGGAGGATGCGGCCCCCGCTCATCTGGCAGTTTCTTCTTCTGGCCCGCATGGGGTTGCAGACCCCCCTCGCCGCCCTAGGGAAGCTGAGCCAGCCCCCCAAGGGGTCTGTGGCAAAGATCTTTCCTGATCTCGGCGGGCCCGATCTCTTTCTCCAGTGTTTTCTCACTACGACTCAACGTCATCTCATCTTTCTCCTCGCCCAGCTCCTCCTGCTGTGCTCGAGGAGATCCGCCGATAGCTCTGGGAGATGCGTTAGGAGTTGGATGCTGCCAAACAGGCCCATCCACTCTAGCCTAAGGCAAAGCAGGGCATTCCCTTCTCCAAGGAGATCATGGAGGAAGTGATTCCCTTCCATATCAAGCTGTCCGCCATCGAGCCCTACCATGGGGCCTCCGATCCCGATGACCACCTCAGCAGCTTCCGATCGATCATGATGTTCCACGGGGCATCAAATGCGATCCTCTGCTGCCTTTCCTTCCACCCTCAGGGGATCCGCTCGAACCTAGTTCAACGCCTTAAAACCAGGTTCTGTTAGTTCATTTGACGAGCTGAGCCGCCTCTTCATCAGCCAGTTCGTCAGTAGCCATCGTCATCGGCGGAGATCCGACTCCCTTTCTGAGGTTAAGCAGAGAAAGGGGCAGTCCTTGAAGAAATATCTCGGCCATTTCAATACGGCCATGCTGGAAGTAGACCGCCTTAATCATGAGGTGGCCATGTCCGCCCTAGCAGGCAGAATATTGAAGGAGAGTGA
The DNA here is from genome assembly GCA_900491605.1 of Calamus simplicifolius. Taxonomy (NCBI): domain Eukaryota; kingdom Viridiplantae; phylum Streptophyta; class Magnoliopsida; order Arecales; family Arecaceae; genus Calamus; species Calamus simplicifolius. The sequence goes on from UESW01001354.1 coordinate 66,829, forward strand.
CTTCTACCTAGCGCTAGAAGTCAGTTACCCCTAGAACCTCTCCGATATGATGGCTCTGGCAAACAAATATGCCAGAGTTGAGGAGTCACGGAGAGCTGCCTGAGCCGAGCTGACGAAGAAGAAAGAGCCCAAGGGCTCAGACAAGCATCGATCCGCTCGCCATCCAAGTCCGCCTCGCCGTCAAAGGGTTCCTCCACCGCCGCCGAGGAACCGCACCCGGAGCCCTCCAAGGAGGTTCAACTGATTCACTCTGCTCACTGCTCCAAGGGCGGAGATCCTCATGGAAATTGAGCGCCAACTCCCTCGGCCTCCTCCTCTCTGAGGGAATGCTGCCCGAAGAGACCCCGCCAAATATTGCCGCTACCACCGCGACCATGTCCACGACACTGAAGAGTGCTAGCAATTAAAGAATGAGATCGAAAGGCTCATCCAGCGGGGCAGGCTGGATTGGTTCACGGAAGCTCCCGAGCCAAGAAATGGGGGCGATCGCCGGCCTGAGCCCAGCAGCAACCTCCTCCTCCTCCAAATCCTCCGGTCGTTGGCCACATTAATGTGATTGAGGGTCGGTAGTCCTTCAAGCGGGAGGGACGATGAAGAAGGTTCGGCGCCGAAGAAAGCGCGAACTGATAAGCTCACTTTCTCCAACGATGACTTCCAGGGGATACAGTTCCCGCACGATGATGCGCTAGTTGTATCTCTTAATTTAAACAACTATGATGTAAGTCGAATTCTCATTGATAGTGAAAGCTTCGTCAATGTTTGTACCTTGATGTATTTGTGAAGATGAAACTTCTCATGGAGAATCTCCGAGCCGTGGACTCCACCCTAATGGGGTTCATCGGCGATGTCATTACCCAGAGGGGGTCATGACCTTGACGGTCCGAGCAGGAATCTGGCCCCGCGTGACCACTGTTTATGCAGATTTTCTGGTGACCAAGCTTCGGTCGCCTTACAACGCGATCTTGGGAAGACCCAGCCTAATGTCCCTTAGAGCCGCCGTCTCCATTCCACATCTTGTTATGAAGTTCCTAACCGAGCGAGGAGTTGGTGTAGTTTGAGGAAGCCAAGCTATAGCTCGGCAGTGCTTTGTCACCAGCCTACAAACTAGATTGCCTGAGGTTGATGGACTGGACGCTCGGGAGGATTTTGCCGAGCAACGAGGAGAACCAGCCGAAGAACTGGAAGAGGTACTGCTGGACGAAGCTCGGCCCGACCGAACCATAAGGATCGGGTCGCTACTGAAGGGAAGCGCCGGCTGGAGCTAATCGACTTTCTCCGGAGGAATGCCGATGTCTTCGCTTGATCAGCTTCTGACATGCCTGGGATCAGCCCAGACGTCCTCATCCACCATCTTAACGCGAACGAGATGTCCCGGCCCATGAAGCAGAAGAAAAGGAGCTTCTCCCCCGACTGATAGAAGTGATGAAGAGGAAGTTGACAAGCTCATCAAGGCAAACGTCATTCGGAAGGTAAATTATCCGATCTGACTGTCCAATGTTGTCATGGTGAAAAAATTGAACGGCAAATGGTGGATCTGCATCGATTTCACCGACCTTAATAAAGCATGCCCAAAGGACAGTTTTACTCTCCCTCGGATCGACCAGCTCGTGGATGCCACTTCTGGTCATCAGATGCTGACCTTTATGGATGCATACTCAGGCTACAACCAAATTCGGATGGCACCCGAGGATGAAGAGAAGACCGCTTTCATAACTGATCGAGGTACTTATTGTTACCGTGTTATGCCCTTCGGTCTGAAAAATGCAGGTGCCACTTACCAAAGGCTGGTGAACAAGGTTTTCAAGGAGCAAATTAGCCGAAACATGGAGGTATATGTTGATGACATACTGGTCAAAAGCAAAGAAGCATCCCAGCATATTGATGATCTCTCTGAAAGCTTCGCAACGCTCCAAAGATATCGAATGAAGCTCAACCCAACCAAGTGCGCTTTCAGTGTCAACTCCGGGAAGTTTCTAGGCTTCATGGTTTCCCAGCGGGGCATTGAGGCCAATCCGCAAAAGATTCAAGCTCTTCAGCAAATGGCATCCCCAACATCTGTCAAAGAGGTCCAGCACCTTACTGGGAGGACTGCGGCCCTCAACCGCTTTGTGGCTCGGTCGGCCAAGAGGTGCCTTCCCTTCTTTAAAGCTCTTCGATCAGCCAAGAATTTTCAATGGACTCCTGAGTGCCAAAAGTCATTCGAGGACCTCAAGAGGTATCTCGGCTCACCGCCGCTCCTTAGCAGCCCCAATCCAGGGGAGATGCTATTTCTGTATTTGGCAGTCTCTGAAGGCGCGATTAGCTCAGTTTTGGTCAGAGAAGAGAAAAAGACCCAAAAGCCGATCTACTATGTCAGCAAACTACTCCGAGATGCTGAGACTAGATACACCCGAATCGAGAAGCTAGTGTTGGCCCTGATAACATCGGTTCGGAGGTTGCGACCATATTTTTAGGCACATTCTGTGACAGTCCTTACTGACCAACCCATCAAGGCGGTGGTTCATCGCCCAAAGACATCACGAAGAATGGCTAAGTGGGCCGTTGAGCTAAGCGAGCATGATATCCGATATCAACCTCGCCCAGCCATCAAAGCGCAAGTACTAGCTGATATCCTCCTTGAATGCACTATCCCGAAGGATGGCTCCTCTCCAGACTCCTCCGAGTGCCCAAGATCAGACGCCCCATGGCTACTCCACGTTGATGGATCATCCAATGCTAGTGGCTCCGGCGCTGGTCTGGTCCTCACCAGCCTAGAGGGGGTGACCTTTGAATATGGCGTTCGATTCTCCTTCCCAGCTTCCAACAATGAAGCCAAATATGAAGCTCTGCTTGCTGGACTCCGAATCGCCCACAACCTCAAAGTGAAAAGCTAAATGCCTTCACCGACTCCCAACTGGTAGCCGGTCATGTGCGGGGTGAGTTTGAAGCCCGGGAACCAAACATGATTCAGAATCTCCAACAGGTGTGGGATTTGCTTTCCCACTTCTCTGAATTTGAAGTTGTCCAGATCCTCAGATCCGAAAATTCTCGTGCCGATCTATTATCATGACTAGCAACTGCGGAGTCGATGAATTCTGAGTGAAAGTTTCCCGTGGAAATCCTGGAAAAGCTTAGCATTGCGGAGGCGGACCGAGTGATGCAGGTCGAGGCCGAATCATCCTGGTTCGATCCCATCTTGAAGTATCTCAAAGAAGGGTCGCTCCCAGCCGACCGCAAGGAGGCAAGGAAGCTAAAATTGAGAGCCACACACTATGTGTTGGTCGACGATTAGCTCTACAAGCGATCCTTTTCCATGCTATTGCTCAAGTGCCTTCACCCATCTGAAGCTGATTACGCTCTTCGAGAGGTGCATGAAGGAATTTGTGGCAATCATTTGGGGAGCCGATCTCTATGCCACAAGGTGCTACACCAGGGGTATTATTGGCCCACTATGCAAAAGGATGCCGATGATCTTATCCGAGCTTGTGACTCATGTCAGAGACACTCCAACATCCAGAGGCGCCCCTCTACCAGTTTAGTCCTATTTCTTCCACTTGGCCCTTCGCTAAGTGGGGGATGGATATTCTTGGCCCTTTTTCCTTTGCCACTGGGCAGAGAAAGTTCTTGTTCATTGCCGTTAATTATTTCATCAAATGGGTGGAGGCTGAGGCAGTTGCCCAAATAACCGAAGCTCGAGCCAAGGACTTCGTGTGGAGATCCATCATTTGTTGCTTTTGCCTCTCGCATATCATCATCACTGACAATGGCAAGCAATTTGATAATCCCAAGTTTCAGGAGTTCTGCGAGGATCATGGCATCAGTCATCGCCTTACATCGGTAGGGCATCCACAAGCCAATGGAGAAGCTGAAGTAACTAACCGGACCCTGCTTCAAGGGATCAAAGCTCAGCTCGCCAGAACCCGAGGCAGATGGGTGGATGAACTTCATCACATCCTATGGGCTTACCGCATCATCCAGAGAATCCCCACTGGTGAGACCCCATTTCGGATGGCCTTTGGCATGGAAGCCGTCATCCCTGTGGAGATAGGACCCCCTTCTCCGCGAGTGGAGAGCTACTCGGAGGAGGCTAACGACGAGCAGCTCCGCACCAATCTTGATCTGGTGGAAGAAATCAGGGAAAAAGCTCGAATTAGAGTAGCGGCATATCAGCAGAGAGTGGCTTGTTACCACGCCTCTAGGGTCAAAGGAAAATCCTTCTCGCCCGGCGATCTCATCCTCCGGAAAGCATCCGTCTCCAAGTCGTTGGAACAAGGAAAGCTATCTCCAAATTGGGAAGGCCCCTATCAAGTAGCGGAGGTCATCGGACCTGGCACCTTCAAGCTCCAGGATCTGGATGAAAGATCTATTCTCCAGATGTGGAATTCGGACAACCTCCGCGCATATCATCAATAGAGTACGCTTTCTAAAGACTTGCTCCATTTACAGCTCTGGCATCTTGTCTTTATTATCCATGGCACGACCGCTACGATCGCTTTTTTGGAAAAATCGTAATAGAAAACAGATGCTGTTTACGCATCCATTCTCGCCACAACTGAGCTATCTCCTTGAGTCAAATCTCCATACCTCGGCTGGGCCGAGCTTTGAGCCAAAATTACATATCTCGGCTGGGCTAAATTACATTCCGCGAAGGCTCGGTAGGGCCATGCGCTCCTGGTGTAGTTGGGAATCGTGTGATGTGCAAAACAGCGATCGGATTCGGGCAGCTCACAAGCCCCGGCCGAACCAAACGTTAAAGATACTTCGTTCAGATTCGGGCAGCTTACAAGCCCCGGCCGAACCAAATGTCAAAGATACTTCGTTTGGATTCGGACAGCTTACAAGCCCCGACCGAACCAAACAGTCTCCTAAACTTAGTTCGGATTCGGGCAGCTTACAAGCCCCGGCCGAACCAAACGTTCTCCTAAACTTAGTTCGGATTCGGGCAGCTTACAAGCCCCGGCCGAACCAAACGGCCTCCTAAACTTAGTTCGGATTCGGGCAGCTTACAAGCCCGGGCCAAACCAAACGGTCTCCTAAACTTAGTTCGGATTCGGGCAGCTTACAAGCTCCGGCCGAACCAAACGTTCTCCTAAACTTAGTTCGGATTCGGGCAGCTTACAAGCCCTGGCCGAACCAAACGTCAAAGCAACTTCATCCGAATTCGGGCAGCTTACAAGCCCCGACTGGACCAAAAGACAAAGGAACTCCATCCGGATCCGGGCAGCTCACAAGCCCCGGCTGGGCCAAAGGATGGAAAAATTTCATCCAAATTCGGGCAGCTAACAAGCCCCGATCGGCACCAAATGTTAAAAGCCTTGGTCAAAACCGAAGTGCATTTTCATCATTAAAAATCCCGACCAAAACCGAGTGATAAGAACGAACGTCTTGGAGATGACAGCAAATGCAGAAGTTGCAGAAATCCTCCCTTTCATTTATTATAAAGAAGACAACAAAGATGAAAAGAAAAGATAAAAGAAGCCCTCACAGGGGCTTATCGTCTTTTCTGGGAACCGCCGAGCCCTCCTCACACCGAGCCAACTCGGCGATCTGTTGATGAAGGAGCGCTATTTCCCCCTCTAGCTAGCCGATAACATGGTGAAGGAGCTCGACCTCCCTCGTGGAAATGGCCAGATATTGTTCGACTGCTCCTTGAAGCCATTTGTGATCCATGAATGTTGACGCCAGAGCCTCCCCGTCAATGGTCACCATAACGCGACTCCCTCGAGACCCCCCATGGATGTTGGCGCCACCATTTGGCACCTCAGAGGACCGCCTTGCATCGTCAGAAGCCATATCAACACCCAGGAGTTCTTGTAGGGCTAGTCGAAAAGATGACTAGCAGAGGCATTCCTCTCGTCCATATTTAAACTGCTCCTGGCGAGCGTCCCAATCGCTGGAACCTTTAATTCCAACCCGTTGAAACTCGCCACACGTCACCACCTCGATAGGCATTTGCGGGAAGCGAGGAGTCGCGCCCCCTAACCCATTAGGATCAATAAGCATCGACGAGATGCTTGGGAACTTCCCCTTTTCTTGGAACCAAGCTCCCTCCGGTTTGCCGGACTCTCCTGATGTAAATGATCTCGAGAGCTTACCAGGCTCCCTCGAATCAAGCATCCTCGAAAAGATACGGGGAAGAGGAAAGAGCACGTAAGCGACCGACACTGGCTCACTTTGTTCGAAAATGGCCGAGTGATATTCTTAAACCTCGGCAACAACCGAGCTATCTCTTTGAGTCAAATCTCCGTACCTCGGCTAGGTCGAGTCTTAAACTAAATCTCCGTACCTCGGCTAGGCCGAGCTATTAGCCAAAATTACATATCCCAGTAGGGCCAAGTGGTCTCCTAAACTTAGTTCGGATTTGAGCAACTTACAAGTCCCGACCGAACCAAACGGTCTCCTAAACTTAGTTTGGATTCGGGCAGCTTACAAGCCCCGGCCGAACCAAACGGTCTCCTAAACTTAGTTCGGATTCGGGCAGCTTACAAGCCCCGACTGAACCAAGTGGTCTCCTAAACTTCCTTCGGATTCGAGCAGCTTACCAGCCCCGACCGGACCGAATGATAAAGAAACTTTGTCCAAGGTTCGAGCAGCATACAAGCCCCGGCCGGGACGAACAATGCGGAAGCTACGGCCAGAGCCAAAGTGCATCTATTATTTAAGCCCTTGGAAAATCCGAGCCAATGTTCCCATTGGAAATAAAAAATCTAGACTTCCATTCCTTTATCGAGGAGGGATTATCGATGATCATCTTGAATGACTTCTGGGGGCCAATATACGACCATTCGGAACCCCTCCCGGAAATCAGATTATGGCAAACTCGAAACAGGGAGAGAGTCGCGGTCACCCCAACGCGACTGCAAAGTGAGATAAACCCAATGAGATTGCGCAGGCTATTAGGCGCCACCATTGTTGGACAGATGTTGTAGAACCTCATCATCTCCTATACCAAGGGGTGAAGAGGAAATCGAAGGCCGGCCCTCAAAATTTCCTCATAGAAGAAAGCTCCCAGGCTCAACTCGGTTGAAACCCTATCGTTGGGTTTTGGCACATATAGAACTACATCTTCTGGGACCCTATAAAGCCGGCGGATCCTCTCCAGATCCTCCAAGGAGATCTCCAAGGCAATATTGCTTGGGCCCTTCATGTCCTCTAGCCAAGAAACGAGACACAAGTAAGTCTGTGGGAGAAAGACAAGAAAAAGAAGAAGGGTCTCGGTGATGGAGGCAAAGAGGGTTTGCAGAAAAAATAGCGCTGTGGAAGGTTTCCTTAAGCGTTAAAGCTCCTGCAACGAGCGCCACGGACGCGAAAACCCTGCCACATGAGGATCCCCTAATCATCGCTTGCAAGATCCGAAAAGTTTCCTCCTCGGGCAACAGCGAATAATGATGCCGGATTGATGGCCCATCAGTTTCGAAGCCATCATTGTGCCTTTTCAAATCCTTCTGGATAGGACTGTTCTAGACTCTACACCCTAAATCTGAAGTTACACTTCAGACTAGGGAGTGGAGGGCATGTGATGAGGGGTAAAAATATCATCGCATTAATGTGCACACAATCCAAAGCATCATGGTAGAGCTAGCTTGTGCACCCTATCGCATGTCCATCACATCCAAGAGACGGCAATGAATATGCCACCTCCTCCAAGCAGCTTTCGTGTAACCACCAGCCGAGCTATCCCTGTTTCTCGGCCCCAGCCGAGTCATCCTTGTCCCTCGGCCCCGGCCAAGCTATCCTTGTCTCTCGGCCCCGGTCGAGCTATCCCTGTTTCTCGGCCCTAGCCAAGTTATTCTTAACTCTCGGTGCCAGCCGAGCTATCCTTGTGACTCGCCGGCCGAGCCACCCTTGTGACTCGCCAGTCGAGCCACCCTTGTGACTCGTCAGCCGAGCTATCCTTCCATCTGCAGCGCTTACCTCCATAAATCGAGCTTCACCACACTTCGGCAGACTCAGCCCTCTTTTATGCTTCGGCCCGACCGAAGCATCCAACACCTCCGTGGAATCCAGCGTTGGAGAGTTCAAATCCGTAAGATTCCAAACCAAAATTATGCCCGAGAGTGGCCTAGGACCCACAAGAGTGGCCTAGAGCTCTGGAGCCTACTTATTCACCAAATCCCGAGATGTCAACTAGCTCTTCCAGCCGTCGATCCTCTAACCAACAAGATGTGAATCTTACTGACCTCATAACAAACTGGATTCAAATCTTAACGACTCTCGGACCCACGACGCCTCCAAGGAATCAGGTGATCCTCTATAAATAGGGCCGTCTTCCGGCTCCTCAGGTATGCACACTTGCTCACTGACACACTCTCCTTCTGCCTTTGCTTCCCTTATTTTTTGCCATTAGCGCTCTACTCAGAGCTCTCGAAAGGCCACCCCTGGAGAGACTCTTCAGCGAGAGCCTTCTCCCCTTGTTTGTTGATTGCCGATCCCCGCTGACTTGAGCGTCGGAGGGTCTTCCGTGGAGGGCCACCCCTAACGCCTTTCGCGTGAGGACTGTTTTGCAGGTCCGCCTAGGAGGGAGCCCGATCGCGCCCGAGTCGGAGGATGGATTTCAGTAGCAACAACAGTAATCAATATTACTATTGCATTACCTATGTATACAAAATATAGTAATGTATCTTGTAGGTAATCCACGTTACCATTTAGTATTGCTGGTGATGCACCAAATGCAACCTCAAAACCGTTCGATTTGCACTTTTTATAATAAAATTAATAAAATATATTAGCCTATGATTTATGTTTTATTTTTTTTAATTATTAGAATAAAAAGAATAGAAATCAGTATTGGACTCGAGTTATTTCTCTAGCCTTCATATCTTTAGATTTTAATTCAAATCGGATTGGATCAGACCTTATTCAAAGTCAAAGCCCGGCCCACCGCAATGGGCAAAAATAATATGGCCCATACCCTCTAAGTTTCAAACTCTTAAGACCCAGGCTTTAGCTGGCCCATGACCGAGCCTTCTCTCAAACCTTCAATTCTAGCATAGATGGGTCTTGAATTGATAATTTTTCATTCCCACCTAATTCAATTTCATTATAAGCTAAATTCAAGTAAGATGGATTTACTTAGGTCAAGTTGGATTAGTTGAGTTTAGCTATGTTATTAGACTATATTAGATTGAATAAAAATAATAAGATGGGAGAAATATTTAAAATAATTTTGTTAGATTAATATATGTTGAATTGAGTTGTTAATCAATTTCAATTATATACTTTCATATAAGTTAATAAGATTACAAAGAAATAAATATAAATATATAAATAACATCTATATGAAATATAAATATGAATAATTTATTTATTTATATATAAGATTGGATTTAGATTTGATCAAGTTTGACTTGAGTTAGGACTATACTTAACTTGGGTTAAAGATTAATTCTACTCAAATTTTACTAAAAATTAGGTTGAAATTTTTAAGGCCAAACCTAACATATGATTTATAGAATTCTAATCCAAGCCTATTCAATTAACAAACTGCAAAAAAAAATCTAGATCAAGCCTAACCCGGATTAAATCCTTTTGGTTAGATTGATGACATCATAATAATGGTGCTAATGATTTGAGACAAGCCTGTTATTAGTATATTATATTTTTGTTATATTTTGGTGCATTTTTTTAAGGATAAGTTATCAACCTTTGTTAGGTTAGCAGACATTTTTTTTCTTTACTTTTTTTATAACTCCTAATTTACTGTATCTTTTTTTTTTGGTACAGGCGGATGATCATACCAATTTAGGGTGATTCAAACTTGATATATCAGAATATAATATTTGGGTAAGGATAATAGGGCATGGATTATTCTGCTTCCAGCTCCAAAAGTCTGAGTGATAGACCATCCTGGCGGCAATCCAATCAGCCGCTGAATTGGCCTCCCGATAGATGTGCCAAATTTGGGCGCTATCAATTCCCTGAAGTATAGATCGGATGTCGCAAATCAAGGGGATGGTTGGCAAGTGGTCGTTGGATTTCTGATAGAACCAATGGATAATAGTAACAGAATCCCCCTTAATAAGACTGCGAATACCCAGGCTTCGAAAGGTATAAGAAATACCAGCCCATGCCGCATACAGCTCAGCAAGGGGCATCGGAAAGTCAAGAAGGCCGAATCCTTCAACCACCAACATCGCATCATCCAACCCATGAATCACAAAAGCCGATGGCATTTACTGCATCTTTCATTTGATGGTTTGAGCATAACGTGACAATGCCTGCCACAAAGACAAATAATTACAAGTGTAGCGATAATAAAAAAATATTTTTTATCATAGCCAATGGTAATTGGAATTAGTAAAGAAATTATTTTTCTATTTTAATTATCAATTTTACTATACCAATAGTAAGGTTTATATAATTCTCGCCGCATTATTGCTCTTGGACAGTTCTCAACAAATAATAAAACAGTTAATGAGATCTTCAACGATGTAGGTTAAGACAAGTAGTAAAATTTTTAGAACCTTTCACCTTTTTTAAGTAAATAAGTTATATAACATCTTAATGATTAAAGCCTCCTCTCGTGACTTTATTTTTGATATAAAATACTTTTATGACCATTTTGCAAGAAGGGCTTTTTTCTATTCCATAAAGGAAAAGTCTTTGTATAATATCCGGGTGTAGGGAGAAATAATCTTCGAGGCATGCATATTTTAATAACTGATAACAATTATCAATGCGAAAACTTAAAGATTAAACATTAATCTATGTAACATGCATCAAGATCATATCTTTGCTTTATACTATAAGATCGTTTGATCTAAATTATGCATATAAATTAAATAATCAATATCATATCTTGATCTTCAAGATGAGAAGTCATACTACTTATCTTGAAGCCTACCTTAAGATCTAGGTATCAAATCACTTACCTTAAGAACAATAGGTAAATCTTTTGTGCTCTGCAGCCGTTCAATCGTCTGGCCTCTAGTATCGTCCATGCGAAGCCCCCGAATGATCGGATTCCCGGGAGTGCTAGTTCGCGGAAAAACAACTTTGCTGAACTTGAATACTCCCACTTGAATCTTTCTCCAAGATCCACCAAACTTTTGCTAACACCAGAATCACACCAGGATTTTGTGTTCTAACTCTTTAGAATTTCAATCCACGACATATCGTGTGTTGTGTTGTGTTGTAATTTGGTGAAGAATGTCCCCTGTTTTATAGGCTCAATTCAGCATTTAGCCTATTGAATTTTAACACTTAGAATTCTGTCGTTCAGTGAAAACCAAAGAGACGCAATGTTTGGTTAATTTCGACGTTCGATGAAAACTTGTGAATTCTAACACTTAGAATTCCAACGTCTTGTTAATTCCGACGTTCGGTGAAAACTAAAGAGATGTGAATTCTAACACTTAGAATTCCATCGTTGGTTAATTCAAAGAGGTACATGAATTCTAACACTTAGAATTCCAACGGAACCATTTGGAGAAGATTAATGTTATACATTAAATTCTACATGAGAATTTAATCTCTCATGAGATGAGATTTCAGCCATCTCATCATGTGAGATCCTCATGCGAGAAAACTCTTTTCACACGTGGGGTTTGGGTTTTGGTTTTGGTTTAAGCTGATTTTAATTTATTGGATTGAATCTACATAGATCATGGTCCTAGCCCAAATCAAATTTGGCTAGTCTTGAATCTATTTAAATCCAAATCAAGTTTAATTTCAAATCATATTTGAAATTGATTAGTCCTTCTAATAGACTTAAACCTAATTGAATCTTATTCACTTGTACTTAACCCAATTGAGATAATTCAATCAATCAAGTTGATTAATTAAATCATATACGATTCTCAATCGTTGATCAACAAATAGATCATCCTAGGAAACTTCAATGTGTGACTCTCTAGGTTTGAACCTAAGCCGGTAGCATAGGAACAACTTTCTATACTAATCGATGTGCCCATCTTGCAATGGAACCCGACGTCCGGATAGGTCGAAGAGTTACCGAGCAAACTCCAAGAACCCTAAGAAACAGTTACCGTATAATTCATCCTTTTCACCATAAATGATAAGGATGGCTTAAGAGCCTGTCAACTCTAAATAGCAAATCCATAAAGTGATTTCAACTTTAGTGATCATGTGACCTTCACATAAAGTGCCTTGGCCAAGGTCTTGCGAAATTAAAACACAAGCATTTCTCCTTTTAACAGGATAGGTCAAATTCTATCTTGATCCATAACTGACTACCATAAGTACTTGATTGCACCCAGTAACCTTACGTAGCTGGATTAGATATCCAGGTGGTCCGGCACGTAAGTACAATGAGTTGCTTACAAGTCACCGGTTGTAATCTTCAGGTCTGAAGGATACTTATACCCATATCTTCTCGGATTAACTCTTGACAGCAGAGTATCCAAAATGAGTCACGTTCGGTGAAATGTACTCCTACACTTTCACTTGTATGTCATACCAGTGTCTTTACACTCCTTGGTTAAGAGGACAACCAACAAATATAATATACAATGTCCTATAATTGATAGTACTATGGCCCTATCATAGTATATCATTTGGTCGTGAAGTCTTTTGAGGACCTTCAAAGATAAATCCTCCTTTATCGTGAAGGAAGATTCTAAGGGCTTCATTACTATTAGGAGTTTTAAGAAGATGTTCTTGTAATGAATAAACTGCCAAATAACTTTTATTAATATATCAATTTATGCTATTTACATTAGCATAATCATCAAATGATTGGCTTTAAGATATAATTCCCAACAAACTTCTACTTAGCCTAAAGCCACTCATTACAGTATTTAATACCCATCTTCAACTTATAGTCGTCAAACTCCTTAATGCTGAGTGCTTTAGTAAATGAATCATCTAGGTTTTCCTTTCCATCAATCTTCTAAAGATTTATGTCACCTCGATCTACAATCTCTCGAATAAGATTAAATCGACGCAGTATGTGCTTGGTGTGCTGATGTGCTCGTGGTTCCTCTACTTGAGCTATGGCACCAATGTTGTCATTGTACAACAGGACTGGTCCATCTATGGAAGGTGCCACTCCAAGCTTAGAGAGAAACTTTCGCAGCCACACAGCTTCTTTTGCAGCATCTGATGCAGTGATGTACTCTGCCTCGCACACTGAATCTGCCACTGTATGTTGCTTGGAACTTTTTCAGCAAACAGTTCCATCATTCAGGATAAATATGAAACCTGACACACTTTTGCTATCATCATGATCTGATTAGAAACTGAAATCTGTATATCCAACAAGTTTCAAATCAGACTCTCCATAGACTAACCACTGGTCCTTAGTATTCCTCAAATACTTAAGGATTGTCTTAACAACTTGCCAGTATTTTTCTCCTGGATCAGATTGGTATCTACTCACTACTCCTAGTGAGTATGCCACATCTGGTCTTGTATATGTCATGGTGTATATAATCGATTCCACTATCGAAGCATATGGAATTCGACTCACATATTCTCTTTCATTAGGAGTTGTCGGACAATCCTTCTTAGAAAGATGAATTTCATGGCCTATTAAAAGATAGCCTTTCTTGGAATTCTCCATGCTAAACCTCTTTAGCATGGTATCAATGTACGTATATTGGGATAAACCAAGCATCCTCTTAGATCTATCCCTATAGTCTTCATCCCTAAGATGTAGGATGCTTCTCTCAGATCTTTCATAGAGAATTATGATGATAACCATATCTTTATTCCTTGTAATGCAGGGGTATCATTCCCGATTAAGAGAATATCATCCACATATAATACAAGAAATATAATAACGGAACCGTTAGCCCATTTATAAATGCAAGGTTCTTCTTTATTCTTAACAAAGCCATAAGATTTGATCACATTATCAAATCGTATATTCCAACTCCTAGATGTTTACTTAAGTCCATAAATGGACTTCTGTAGCCTGCACACTTTAGACTCATCTTCAGATATAAAACCTTTAGATTGTATCATATACACATGTTCTTCTAAATTACCATTTAGAAAAGCGGTTTTAACATCCATCTGCCAAATCTCATAATCTAAGTGTGCTGCTTTAGTTAGCATAATCCAAATGAATTTCAGCATTGTCACAGGAGAAAATATTTTATCATAGTCAATACCATAATATTGACGATATCCCTTGGCAACCAGACATACTTTGTAGGTCTCTACCTTTCCATCTGCACCTCTTTTCCTTTTGAAAACCCACTTACACCCTATGGGTTTTATCCCTTTGGGTAGGTCAACTAATGTCCATACATTATTTTTCTTCATGGAATCAAGTTTGGATTTCATGGCATCAAGCTATTTATCAGAGTCAGTCCTTTGCATAGCATCCATATAGGTGATCGGATCCTCGTTGTTCTCATCGAGCTTAATAGGATCCTCATTCTGGACCAAGAAATCTAAGTATCTATCCAGTTGATGTGGTACTCTACCAGATCGCCTTAATGGTGCATCTAAAATGGGTTTTGAGTTTGATCTAATCAACTCAGATTCTAAGGATTCAATGGTTTGTCTTGTTCCTTCTACTTGATGAACTTCCTCAAGTTCAATATTAAAGCCATTTGTTCCTTCCCTGAGAAACTCCTTTTCAAGAAAAATGGCTCTATTACTAATGAACAACTTTTGTTCTTCAGTATTGTAGAAGTGATATCCTTTGATTTCTTTTGAATAGCCAATAAAAAAATATTTATCAGATTTAGGTTCAAGTTTGTCTGATTTTACATGTTTCACATAAGCCGGACACCCCCAGACTCTCAGATAGGTGATAACTGGTTTATGTCCATACCACATCTCATGTGGAGTTTTAGAAATAAATTTACTTGAAACCTTATTGAGAATATGACAAGCTGATTCTAATGCATATCCCCAAAATGATATTGGCAAGCTTGCAAAACCCATCATGGACCGAACCATGTCTAACAGGGTTCGATTCCTTCTTTTGACACACCTTTTGCTGTGTGTGTTCCTAAAGGAGTCCATTGGGAGAGAATCTCATTCTCGCTTAGATATGTCACAAAGTTATTTGAAAGGTTTTTGCCTCCTCGATCTGATCGAAGGGTCTTAATACATTTTTCTGTTTGTTTTTCTAATTCTTTATGATATAGTTTGAACATTTCAAATGACTCAAATTTATGTCTCATAAGATAGACATAACCGAACCTAGAAAGGTCATTTGTAAAAGTAAAGAAGTAGTAATATCCACCTTTGGCACAAGTGCTCATTGGTCCACATACATCAGTATGTACTAGACCCAATAGCTCTTTGGCTCTTTCACCTTTTTCAGAAAAAGATGACTTAGTCATTTTACCAAGAAGACAGGATTCACATGTTGTTAATGATTCACAATCGTCAACTCGAAGGATGCCCTCCTGGGTTAACCTGTTTAATCTATTTTTATTGATATGACCCAGCCGATGGTGCCAAAGATAAATATCTGTGACATTAGTTATTCTAGGGCGCTTACTTGATTTGTACACTACATTTATAGGCTGTGATAATATATAAATGCCATTAGATAAATGATCAATCATTACAGTGACTCCATTCATAATGATATTCAAAGTAACATCCTTTATTGAAATTTCATAATGACTTTTGGCCAGAAGGCCTACAGAAATTACATTCAACAAGAACATTGGGTAAAAATGACAATCATTTAGTACAATGACATTTCTATTGAAAACTATTTCAAGAACTCCCAATGCCATAACTGGAACTAATCTTTCATCAGCGACATTAAGGAATCTTTCGTTGTCCTCAAATCTTCTAGTAACCTGTAGTCCCTGCAATGAATTGCAAATGTTAAAAGGACTCCCGGTATCCAATACCCAGGTCTGATTATCATATACAAAAAAATTACAATGTGTTATCACATAAATACCTTGTTGAGCAATATCTTGCCCCTTTTTCTTCTTTGGCCTGTTTGGATCAAGTGTGGCAATGTAAAGAGGATAGTTTCTCTTCTAGTCCCCTTGCATCTTGCAATGAAAGCATTCAGCTTGACTTTTATCAACTTTCTTCATCTGCATCTGACCCCTTATAGATGTCCTAGCATGTTGTACCTTTTTCTTATTCTTTTTTTTCTTCCCTTTCCCAAAGGGTTGATGCCCTACCTTAGATCCTTCAACCATATTAACCAAACCCTTAGAGAGCTGGTTGTCCTTCTCAAAGTTCTGTAACAACCCCAACAAACCTTGGTAGTTGACTGCAGGCTTTGTCATTCAAAAATGAGTAAGGAAAGGTCAGAAGGATGAAGGCAAGGAATTCAGGATCGCATCTTTTCCCAACTGCTCATGTAGGGGAAAACCGTGCTTGTTTAGGAGTTCTATCTTCTCGATCATGTACAATACATGATCGGTGACAGGAGATCCATCCCTCATTTGAGCATTAAAAATAGCACAACTAGTCTTGTTCCTTTCAACGTCGTCGGGTATGCCGAAAGATTCATTCAACACTTGAATGATTTCTTCTGGTTGAGCATTCTCGAACCGGTGACCGAATTCATCATTCATTGCTGCTAGCATGATGCAACGCACGCTAGTTCTATCATTGAGCCACTTCTGATAAGTGTCTCTCTCAGAACTTTAAGTGTTTACATTAGGTATCTCTAGTGTAGGATTATTCAGAATATATAGAATCCTCTCATGCTTAAGGACGATCTTAAGTTTTCTAAACCAGCTATTGAAATTTAAACCATTCAACTTATCACTATCCAATAGGAACCTTAATGATAAATTAGTGGCTGCATAAGGAAAAACTAAAGTTTAGTAGTATATAAATTGATTCAATCTAAAGACTTAGACTTTAGTCTAAAGATTCTTCCACTATTTTGTTCAAATTGGCAGCCTCTACACCCCAATTCTAAGAATTATTCTTAATTCTTTAGTGGGCACTAAGATCTACATAGACTACATCCAGGCCCAAGTGAAGGCCAACCCATATGCATATAAGAGTAGGTTCAAAACCAATTGTTTTCCTAAACAATTCTTAGTGTTCAGTTTTGCCCCATGCTCCTCTTCAGCAGGCATGGAGTGCCTCCATTGAAAGTTCTGGTTAGGTACAACCATTAAATAATATAATCAGTGCAATCTATCTATAGACAACCAAGCTCGAGTGAAGCTCGGCCCATCTGACTGTCTATTTAATAGTTACGCTGACTTATCATATAATAAATGATAATTCCGATGGTTGACAAGCACCAAGCATAGAGTGCCTCCAATAATTATCAAGATATCGGACTCATTATCATCCACCTTAATGAGAGGCTATGATCTAGTTATCATATAACTATTTTATTTTAAGGACCTAATAATTTTAGAGGATTTAATAATCTAAAGATAAATTGACTAATCAAGTTCTCCCACTGAATCTATGAAATCGGTAGAATGAAACAAGATTAAGTCAGGTTAAGTGGCATCTAAATCAATCAGACTGATTTTCTTACAGACATGGGTCAACCCAAATCAGGTAAATGATCTTAATCATAAATGGTTCACCATATTGAACAGATAAGTGAGATCGATGGGAGGGATATGCCATTAACTCGTTAAAGACGCATCAATATGAGTAGCTCCTAATTAAAAACCATTCGATCGTTGATCCTAAAGCAACTTGCCAACTCACCTTGACATCATATGGTTAATCAATTTTGATTTGACCATCTAAGAGATTCATGCTCAACCACGGAGCCTAATCTACCTCCATTTGGTTTAATCAAAGACATGGACATGATCAACTACAACTATTATTTATTTAGAGCATCCTTAACCTAATCTAATTAATTTAGATTTGATCAAATACTCTTATAGTCCATTTGATTTAAACCTTAGGGTCTAACCCTTTATGGACCTGATTTAGCTAACCCATAAGGTTAAATATATTTCATGTCATATATTTCGAATCATGCATCATTTGCATTATTTAACTACTCATAATTCCTATATTAGATCATATCTAAAAAGATTATGAATAAATATTTGACATTCAAATAAGACTCATAAATATTTGTATGTTTCATAACATAGACAGCAAGCCATCATATATCTATGTTTTTATAAACATGCAAATATCATACTTTTATACAACATCAATATGTATCAAATATAAAACATCTCTTGAGAGTGTGTGTAATCTGTGTTTTGATGCCAAAGATCAATTTAAATTATCTTTTGATTAAGCATCAAATATGAGAGAACCTTAACGGCACGCAATATGTCATAGAATACTTCATTGAATGGGGTAATATGGATTTTTAATCCATCTATGACTTAATAGAAGGTGAATCGTTTTAACCATAATTACACAATTAATAAGAACACTAATTTATATGCAATAAATTAGATCAAGACAAAATCAGGGCTCTGATACCATTTGTAAGGAGAAACAATCTCTTAGGCATGCATATTTTAATAACTGATAATAATTATTAATGCGAAAACTTAAAGATTAAACAATAATCTATGTAACATGTATCAAGATCATATTTTTGCCTTATACTATAAGATCGTTTGATCTAAATTATACATATAAATTAAATAATCAAGATCATATCTTGATCTTTAAGATGAAAAGTCATACTACTCATCTTGAAGCCTACCTTAAGATCTAGGGATCAAATCACTTACCTTAAGTACAGTAAGTAAATCTTTTGTGCTCTGCAGCCGTTCAATCGTCCGACCTCTAGTATCATCCATGCGAAGCCCCCGAATGATCGGATTCCCGAGAGTGCTAGCTTGCGAAAAAATAACTTTGCTTATCTTGAATCCTCCCACTTGAATCTTCCTCCAAGATTCACCAAACTTTTGCTAACACCAGAATCACACCAAGATTTTGTATTCTAACTCTTTAGAATTTTAATCCACGACATATCGTGCGTTGTGCTGTGTTGTAATTTGGTAAAGAATGTCTTCTGCTTTATAGGCTCAATTTAGCCTTTAGCCTATTAAATTCTAACACTTAGAATTTTGCCATTCGGTAAAAACCAAAGAGATGCAACGTTTGGTTAATTCCGACGTTCGGTGAAAACCTGTGAATTCTAACACTTAGAATTCCAACGTCTTGTTAATTCCGACGTTCAGTGAAAACCAAAGAGATGTGAATTCTAACACTTAGAATTCTATCGTTGGTTAATTCAAAGAGGTACATAAATTCTAATACTTAGAATTCCAATGGAACCATTTGGAGAAGATTAATGTTATACATTAAATTCTACATGAGAATTTAATCTCTCTTGAGTTAAGATTTCAGCCATCTCATCATATGAGATCCTTATGCGAGAAAACTCTTTTCACAAATGAGGTTTGTGTTTCGGTTTTGGTTTAAGATGATTTGAATTATTAGATTGAACTTACATAGATCATGGTCTTGGCCCAAATCAAATTTGGCTATTCCTGAATCTATTTAAATCCAAATCAAGTCTAATTTCAAATCAATATTTGAAATTGATTAGTCCTTCTAATAGACTTAAACCTAATTGAATCTTATTCACTTGTACTTAACCCAATTGAGATAATTCAATCAATCAAATTAATTAATTAAATCATATACGATTCTCAATCGTTGATCAGTAAATAGATCATCCTAGAAAACTTCAATGCGTGTGACTCTCTAGGTTCGAACCTAAGCCGGTAGCATAGGAACAACTTTCTATACTAATCGATGTGCCCATCTAGCAATGGAACCCGACATCCGGATAGGTCGAAGAGTTACCGAGCAAACTCTAAGAACCCTAAGAAACAGTTACAGTATAATTCATCCTTTTGACCACAAATGCTAAGGATGGCTTAAGAGCCTATCAACTCTAAACAGCAAATCCATAAAGTGATTTCAACTTTAGTGATCATGTGACCTTCACATGAAGTGCCTTGGCCAAGGTCTTGCTAAATTGAAACATAAGCATTTCTCCTTTTAACAGGATAGGTCAAATTCCATCTTGATCCACAACTGACTACCACAAGTACTTGATTGCATTCGTAGCTGGATTAGAAATCCAGGTGGTCCAGCACCTAAGTACAATGAGTTGCTTGCAAGTCACCGGTTGTGATCTTCAGGTCTGAAGGATACTTATACACATATCTTCTCGGATTAACTCTTGACAGCAGAGTATTCGGAAATGAGTCACGTTCGGTAAAAGTACTCCTACACTTTCACCTGTATGTCATACTAGTGTCTCTACACTCCTTGGTTAAGAGGACAACCAACAAATATGATATACAACGTCCTATAATTGATAGTACTATGGCCCTGTCATAGTATATCATTTGATCGCGAACTCTTTTGAGGACCTTCAAAGATAAATCCTCTTTTATCGTGAAGGAAGATCCTGAGGGCTTCATTACTATTAGGAGTTTTAAGAAGATTTCTTGTAATGAATAAACTATCAAATAACTTTTATTAATATATCAATTTATATGCTATTTATATTAGCACAATCATCAAATGATTGGCTTTAGGATACAATTTACAACACCCGGTGCAGGCCATCCTGCACTAGGCGCGGTGATTCGCTCATGCATAAGCTCGTACCAAAGGATCCACCCATGGGTCCTGCAATGCAGACACATAAGCCTGTGCATAGGTGAATCACTGTGCTCGGTGCAGACTATCATGCATCATGGGCGATGCACAAAGACTTTTCCTTCCATAAAAATATGACCTACCATGGCCTTGTCGTCGGGTGGACTAGCATGAACTTCCCTTGCTTTAGCTCTCTTCTATTACAAAATGTTCATTGCCAGAAAATTACCTCATTGAATGAGCTTGGATGGAAGATTGATCGATTTATGCAATTAATAATATTTAGAAACTAAAAATCTCAAACACAAAGAAGAGGATAGCATCATTTAATAGAAGTAGAAAAATAAAAATAAAGAGCATAAACAACTATAAATAATAATAATAATCAAAGAAAAAATTAAAAAAAAAAGAATAATACTAATTAAGAATAAAAATAAAAAATAAAATTGTTTATTTCTTGCGTATGGCTGGTTAAACTAAAAATTAGAATAAAAGTTTTTTCTCCTTTTTTTTCTCTTTTTCATTCTATGCTTCCATTCATACCAAAGAAACCATGGAATAGTAATAATGATTCTTGACTAAAGTTGCAACTACTATCATATGAATCATCATCGTTGCATCTAAATTGTAGAGATAATCCAAGTAGAGGCCTATATTTCAAACCGGAGAAGCCCATTATATTTTGATGGTCAAAAATAACTTCATTCGACTAACTTGGTAGGGTGGAACTTGAAGTTCTACCTTCTCATTGTGCCATATATCTTAGGGTAGTTTTAAATTTTAATATAATTATTAGCTTGTGCACTATATTTTTTTATTTTGATTTGTCAAAAATTATTCAAATAGCTTATTTCTAATAATTTGACAATGTCAACTTGTTCAAATTTTTTTGTTGTCTTCAACTGTAATGGTAAAGATTTCTTAAGGGAGGCAAAAGTTTTGAAAAATTAAAAGATGCTAGCTGTTCCTGCGTGCCTCTAATATAGCTGGTCAACATAATAAATTCTCATGCGTTGGAATGTAATCTTATGGTTATAGTTGCAGAAGAACAATCAACAATACAACATTAAATTAGAAGAGAGGTTTGAATTCTTACACAAACCAAACCAAATTCAGGAAGGGCTACACGACCATCTGGTCTTCATGATGATCTTGGAATAGACGTACGTAGGATTATTTTTGTCCAAAATTTCTTGGACTGAAACTTGGGCCGGCAACTAAAATGAATTATTTTGGAAGAAACTTCGGCCGGCAGCTAAAATTAATTATTTTGGTCTGATTCTGAATTCAGGACTTCTCCAGGATTCAGATGATTGTTTTGCTTGCCACAAATACTTTTTTTAGACAAGGACTTCTGGTATGAACAGCTAATTCGTTTGGTTGACATTGTTCTTCCACCACAACTGAGTTTCAGTCCACCTGTAAGTGAAAGTTAGATGACCCAAATGAATTTTGAACCAAAGATATATTTCCACCCAAACTTTATAAGTTGGTATAATTAATTGAAAAAAATAATAATCAGTTAAAATTTTCAAATAAAGTTTACACGTACTTTTGGAGTGATTTTTTTTTTTCTTCAAGAAAACAAAACCAACCTTGATTGAGCTCGACTGTGTTAGTTTCAATTCAATACTGATGGTCTTGGATTTTAAAAGTTAAGAACTGATATTGATTAGATGAATTCTGGATTAGTCTCTAACCTGGGTAGCCCAAACCTAGCACTCTCTTGCCAGTATCTTTGTTAATAAAGAACGTACTGCTTTGGAACTTCAAGGTGCCATTGAATATTTCATCTACGACTGCTCAGGTGTTCTGCCGGCAACGATGAAGTGCAAGAGGTCCATATCATTTCTATACCACATCTGATTCCTATTTTTAATCTTTTCGGTTTATAAAATCTTAATGCAGCATCAAGGATGAGCCGGATAACCATTACTGCCTAGAGTTGCAATCATACTCTCACAAATTGCTACCGTGTTTCAATGGTAAATAGCTTCATCCAATTAAGTGTAGAGTAGGAGTATGTAAAGCCAAGAGAAATTCAATTTTCTCACCATGTCATAATCTTGAGGTAGTTTTATTATATTTATTAGCTTGTCCACCTTCACATTTGTCAATAAAATTCTTCCAACAGTCTAACGTTTATCATTTGATATAAGGTTAGTTTGTCCTATATGTTTGTGGTATTTAACTCTTGAAATAGCCGATATAACAAATTCTTAAAAAATATTTTTACTATGAATTTGTTAAATGACTACAAATTATGGTTACAACAAAAGTACCCACAGCAGTTGAACATTCAATAAGAATACAAGTTTGAATTCATATGCAAACTAAAATGAAGAAAATTGATTCGAGCCTAAAGACTTGGCAAATACTTTAATTCAAAATATACATAAGAACAACCTTGTACATTATTTACTTTGCTTATAGTTTTTGTGCAAGTCCAAGCTGACTTTTGTTTAGTCTCATATTAATTGTATATTGAATAGATTTTGAATACATATACAAGGCTAAGAAATTCAAATGGCATCTTTCTCTATAATATTTTTAGAATGAGATATCTAACTGTTACAAATGATATCTGAATCATATTTCGATTTGTGGTCCATATGAAAATAAAACATATGGATGAGTTGGCTCCTCATTGTATTTATTGTTGGATTTGATTGATTTTCTTATTCTGAGCACGTCAAAGATACTAGGGCTTAAAATAAATGAATATGTGAGACCATCTGGATCACAAATAGGTATACGAGATAAGAAATCTAAATAATATTTTTCTAACACCTTTTTCTTATGAGGTCTTAGTACACAATATCATAAAAAATATATTTATTCTGATTTTGGATTCAGGGTGACTGTTTTGCTTGTTGAAATTAGTTTTCTTAAAGAGGACTTCATTTACCTGTAGTCGCAGCGACTTTGAACTCGTCTTTTTTAATTCAAGATGTTGGTCTATTCTTTTGGAAGCTATATTGGAAGCTTGGAACCATCCATTGCTGAAATAGGCGAGTCAGTATTTACCTTTCTATCTTCCTTCTGAACTCGGTTCTCAACAAATTATTTACCTTTTTAAAATAATTTTATTCAATTAACATTTGTTGAATTGAGTTGCTAATTATTCATAAGGTTCAATTATATACTTCTATATAACTTAGAAAGATTAAAAAAGTAAATATAAAATACATAAATAACATCTGTATGTAATATAACTACAAATAATTTATTTACTTATATATTAGATTGGATTTAGATTTGCTTTAGTTCAAGTTGTGTTAGGATCCTATTTGACTTGGGTTGAGGGCTAATTCTAATTAAATCTTACTCCAACTCACGACTCATAAAACTAATCCAAGCCTATCCAATTAGCAAGTTGGGCAAGGAAGTTTAGATTGAGCCCAACACAAATTAAATCTTTTGGCTGGATTTATGGTGCTGTAACAATAGTTCTAATGACTTGAGACAAGCATGTTATTAGTATATTATATTTTTATTATTTTTTGATACAATTTTTAGGGCAGATTATCAGCTATTTTATTTATGTTAGCTGCATATTTTTTTCCTTTATTTTTTATGATATATGAATTATAACTCCTAATGCATCTCTTCATTTGATGACCTGAACATAATGTTTTAATGGCTGTTACAAAGGTCAAGTAACCATGATCTAGTGATAATGGAAAAGGTATTTCTTATCATAGCCAATGGTAATTGAAATTAGTAATAAAATTATCTGTGTTCTTAATTATCAATTTTATTAAAGATAGATTTGGCTACATTCGAATGTAGCTAAGTCCAAAATGTAGTCATCTTTCTCATTCTTAGATCCATACAGATTTTGAAGCGATTCCATATTTTTATTTTATTTTTCATTTTTAGGATCTATGAATTATGTGGATCCAAGAATAAGGAAGGTTACCGGGTCCAGACTTGACTATATTTAAATGTAACCAAGTCTATTTTATTTTATTATATTATTACTGAGGTTTTGATAATTGTCATGATGAAAATAGTATTTTTGGAACGCTTCATTTATTTTTAAATAGTGAGTTATGTAACACATTAACAATGAATGCTTTCATGGGTTTATTTTTGACATAGGATATTTTCAAGACGATTTTATGAGGGATACTCTATTTACATTCCATAAAAACATAACCCACAAATCGTTCATTGCCATGGCAATTAGCAAGAAAATTATATCACTGGCTGAGCATGAATAGAATATCGATTGATTTATAAAATTAATAATATTTAGAAATCAAAAATCTCAAATACAAAGAAGAACGGACTATCATTTAGTAAAAGCAGAAACTGAAAATAAAGAGCACAAACAACTATAAATAAATAAATAAATAATCAAAGAAAAAATAAAACAATAATACTAATAAAAAAATAAAATGTAAAATAAAAAAATATCAAATTGGTTTTATTTTTTATGCCTCTAATAAGTTAAATTAAAAATTAGAATTAAATTAGTTTGTTTTTCTTTTTTTTTTCTCACTCTGTGCTTCCATTCATACCAAAAAATCAGGGCATGGCAATAACGATTCTTGGCTAGAGTTGCAATCACTATTTGTGAATTCTCATTGTTGCATCTAAATTGCAAAGATAATTCAGTCATGATTTTGTCAAGTGAAACATAGATAAAGGAAGTTCTATCTTTTCACTGCTATAATCTTATGTTAGTTTTAAATTTTAATGCATTTATTAGCTTGTGCACCGCTTTTTACAAAAAAAAAAAAAAAAAAGCTCAAAAGGCTTGTTTCTTATAATTTAATTTTGCTTTTGTTAAATGGCTCTCAAACTCATCGTTGTAGCTGCAGAAGATCAATCAGCACTACAGCATTAAATTAGAAGACAGGTTTGGACCCTCACACAAACCAAATTCAAGGAGGCCAACATGATCATCTCGTGGCATTATAATAATGGTGCTAATGATTTATAAATAAGCCTGCTATTAGTATATTATATTTTTATTATATTTTGATGCACTTTTTTGAAGAATAAGTTATCAGCCTTTGTTGAGGTTAGCAAAAAATAATTTCTTTAATTTTTCTATAACTCTTAATTTACTGCATCTTTTATTTGATGGTTTGAGCTTAACGCGACAATGACTACAACAAAGGTCAAATAATTACTAGTCTAGACAATAATAAAAAAGATATTTTTTATCATAGCCAACAATAATTGAAAATAGTAAAGAAATTATTTTTTATATCTAATTATCAATTTTATTATACCCGTAGTAAATTTATATAATTGCCGCCACATTGCTGCTCTTAGACAGTTCTCAATAACAATAAAACAGTTAATGAGAACTTCAACGACATAGGTTATGGTAAATAATAGAATTTTTAGAACCTTTTGATTTATTTTTAAAGTAAAAAAGTTATATAACGTGACTCTATTTTTGACATTAAGATGCTCACATGACCATTTTGTAAGAAGGGCTCTCTTTCTATTACATAAAAATACCACCTACTATGGCCTTGTCGCCATATAATGTCCCATCCACGGCGATGTGGACTCCATGAACTTCCCTTGCTTCAGCCCTCTTCCATTATTAAATGTTCATTGCCATGACAATTAGCCAGAAAATTTACCTCACTGGATGAGCATGGATGGAAGATTGATCGATTTACGCAATTAATAATATTTAATAAACCATTTAATAGAAGAGAAAACTGAAAATAAAGAGGGTAGACAACTATAAATAAATAATAATAATCAAAGCAAAAATGAAAAAAAAATAATACTAATTAAAAATAAAAATAAAAAATTGGTTTATTTCTTGCGTATGGTTGATTGAACTAAAAAATAGAATAGATGTTTCATCTTTCTCTTTTTTTTTTTTTTTTCATTCTATGCTTCCATTCATACCAAAGAACCATGGAATAGTAATGATAATTCTTGATTAGAGTTGCAGCTACCACTACAAGAAAAAAGGTTTTTTCCAACAACTATTCCCTACGGATAATAAATCATACGTAGGAAAAGATATTTTTTTCCAACAAACATGTATGGTCGTTGGAAATATATTATTTACGTAATTTTTTTCGATGAAAAAAGGTAACCGTTGGAAATGTTTTTTGTTCCGATGAACCATCGGAAGAAGGCGTTGGAAATAAGCTTTTATTTCGTTGGAGGTGGCCCGCCAAACTTATTTCACGTTTTTTTTTCGTTGGCGCCAGGTGGCCCGCCAAACTTATTTCATGTAACCCCCTTTTTCCTCTGCCCTCTCGTCTTCTCCCTTTTCCTAAAAGGGACGACGGCAGCGGCAGTGCTCTCTCCATCCTTTCATCTCCTTTCTTACCCTAAAAGGGACAGCGGCAACGGCGATTGCGCGTCTTCTCCGTTTCCCTACAAGGACGTGCTAGGATCTAGCACGGCAACGGTGATTGAGCACCAGCACAGTGAAGATAAGAGAAACCGGTGAGTTCCTTTTCTTGATTTTTGCTTATTCTTTTTTGTGATTTTTTTTCATAAATCTGGCAAGATAAGAGGAGAAACGTTATGGAGCTTCCTTCAATCTTTCTTTCTTCTGGAGATGGTGGTGGTTGAGGGTTTTCGTACCTGAAAAGTTTCACTATTCCAATGGCCCATTGTCTCAGGCTGGATGGACTTGAACAACTCGGTCTGGATAGACTGACAGTCCCAGATGTGTTCCGGGACATAGTCTCTCTCTCTCTCTCTCTCTCTCTCTCTCAGTTAGATGCAATACTGCTTGGATGGGTTGGGTCCTTAATCCTTGCATTATAGTGAAAGAAAGTTTCAAGCAATTAGAGGAATAAGCATCAGCTAGCAATGTAATTTGAAGATTGAAGATTGAAGCTATGCTATATAGTTTCTTAATTAAGTAAAAATTGTAAATAGAAGATTGAAGGTTTAGAAGCTTGTTGAATTGGTAATGTAATTTGAAAGGAAATAATTCAAAATGTCATGCTTATTCCTCTAATTCACAATCCACCTAATGCAAGCCTAAGTCCAACTTCTGATTGGAGTACAAAACCATGATGCATGCTGATAAAAACATAAGCAAAAAACTATTTGATCTCCTAATATATATGAAAATTTTCATACCATTTTTTCTTCAGCTGCAACATCAACTAAAGAACCATTCTTACGCGTACGGGTTTTTTCAAACATTTCCAACCTACTTGGTCGCACCCCATTTGCAGCCTAGGTCTGTAATTAAAAAATTAGTAAGAATAAAAAGAATACACAACTATAAGGTCAGAATTATAAAATAAATTTATATTGTTTGTATTATTCATACCAGTCGTTGCTCAATTACACTGAAAGCAGTCCTACCAGTACAAGGAACCATATTTAGTTTTGATCTATTTTCTACATTTGCTTTGCTCATTTTCTGCAAGTAAATATTGATAAATTAGTTAAATTAATACATAAAAGACACTTAAAACAATCATCTTTCTATTGCTTCATGCTCATGCTTTTCATACCTGAAAAGTTTCACTATTCCAATGGGCAACAAGCCATTCCCAATCATCCTTGGAAATTACCTCATCTAGCAAGCGCTTTAATTTTGCTGGATCTTTATGTCGATTCTTATAAATTTCATACAATTCATTCCTATACTCTCTATATTGATCATTAAGTTTTCTTATCACATATTTTGTCCTTCTTATAACTTCAGCCTTATCGAGTCCTTCCTCAAAGAGAATAAAATAATCCTACAAAAAGATAATACAGTTTAGTAAATGTTAAAATTAGTGATGCTATAATTAAAAAACTAACAAAAATCTTACCATGATGCAGTTAATCATATTCCTTATTTTATCATCAGGAATTTCACTCCATCCTTTAACTTTAAGGGGTACAAAGGATCGATTTCTAACTATTGTACCACACCAACTTGCAAATTGAGCACGATTCTCTCCTGCAATTCTTCCCTTGTGATCCCACTCCACTACTTTCTTGGTCTTTGAATTTTTCAGCTCATTGTTCAAAGTCCTCCCTCGTCCTTTTTTTTTAGTATTCATGGCTAAACCTGCAAAATCATAAGCATACAAAAAAAGAAATTAAAAAACCACTTTGAATAAAAAGAATTAAGAATATATAAAATTTAAAATTTAAAGATACTTACTAAAGTTGTCATTTTCACCCTCTTGCACGCAGTCAACATTATCTCTAATAGTAGGTGGAAGGCCTTGTTGGATGATAGCATTAACTTCTGTGCCTCTACCTTTAGTAATGTATCTCCCTTTGCGATTACTAGTTTCAGCCATAATTATCTACCTTTATACATTAAGTTAGTAAAACTTTTGCTTGTTCCATATGGTATTACAATAATTCAATTTAAAGATAAATTTTAACATATCATAAAAGTCATCATCCATCAAACTTAGTAAAGAAACAAGAACCAGGTATCATCAAAACAATGCAATTAATAAACATTGAAATAAATTTCATTAAAGGGCTTTCACAAAAATGCTTAGTCCAAAGTAGAAAAAGAACAAAAAGAAATTAAATCGTTCAAATATATAACATGTAGTGCTTGCATAAGTAAATAACTTCAACAATAGAAGCTCATGCCATCATAGTTCTTCCTCCTCACTATCATTATCATCCTCACTATCATTTTCAAGTCTATCCTCATCCGATAACTCTGCATCGATATTTCGAGGAGGAAGGCCATTCCTAATCCAATCATCCACTTCATCATAATTTTCTATCATATTTGACAAAGCTTCAGGATGGGATTCATCTTGCTGAAATGCACATTCTTCCTCCAAATCGATGCTCTCTTCCTCAATCGGCATATCATAGAACGCACAAGGTTGTGTCTTAACCACCACAAGAAAATCAGGCTTAATGTTGTCTTGAACATAGAAAACTTGCTCCACCTGATATGCTAGCACATATGGCTCATTGGTATTCAATTTTCGTTTAGTATTGACACTTATGTAGCCATAATGATCTTTCTCAATTCCCCTACCAGGGCTATGAACATCCCACCATATACATTTGAACAAAACAATTCGATTTCCTCCCATATAATGCAATTCCACAATGTCGGTTAGTACACCATAATAGTCCATGTTTGTTGTGCCTACAATTCCCTTAACAAAAACTCCACTATTTTGTGTTACCCTTCCACTATCACGTTGCATGGTTCGAAATTTGAACCCATTGATTTTGTAGCCATCATAAATTGTAACTACTGAATCTGGACCACATGCCAACTGATATAGTTCTTCACTCACTTGTCCGTTTCCTTTGAAGTACAATTGCGCTACCTATTATAATTAAAAATAAATCATTAGCACATCATTTAATATAATTTATGCAATTTTGTTTCAATTGTTTGAATAGTATACTAATTTTTTTTTAAAAAAAAAGATTATATCACTTACATGTTTTTCAAACCATTCAGATAATTGAGTATCTTGAGGTTGGCCAGCATTATGAACTTGCAAATTTGCCATCATGTGGTCATACTCACTAAACAATATAACCATTTCTATCACAATGTTGCATATTAGCTACAAGTCAAATATAAAAAATTAAATAAGAAGAGCTTACTTACTTTAAGTATGGTAAAGCTTCGTTACAATTTTTAAGCACATATAGATGAGCTTGTTGTAGCTCCATTCTACTTAGCTTATGTCTGAATCTAACCTTCTTCTCCTTGTTATTTTGGAAAGTACAACCAAGTTGTGCAAAAACTGCTAACCCATGATGAGATTTAGCATTTGAGCCATCATAGTTCCTCTCCAATCTATTGAATCTTGTTTCAATACCATGTAGATACCTAGAACAAAATGTGACACATTCTTTTGCAATATATCCCTCTGCAATTGAACCCTCTGGACGACTTTTGTTACGCACAAAATGTTTAAGTGTGCACAAGTACCTATAATTATTAAAAGTATAAAACAATAATAAGAATAATACCAAGAAAATGGATAAATATATCTATATTATAAATATGAAAATTCAAAATGCACTAACCATTCAATCGGGTACATCCAACGATATTGTACCGGTCCAGCAATTTTAGCCTCGTTCGCCAAATGTAGTGGCAAATGCATCATAATATCAAAAAATGATGGTGGAAAGAGCATCTCCAACTTACAAAGTGTTATTGCAATGGCAGACTCTAACTTGTCCATATCCTCCATCCACAAAACCTTTGAAGACAACTCTTTAAAGAAAGAGGATAGCTCAATTAAGGCTTCTGATAATGGTTTATATAACCTTCCACGAATTGCAAGCGGTAAAAAATTTAACAAAAGGATATGGCAGTCATGACTTTTCAATCCAGATATCTTGTGCTCCTTGGAATGAATGCATCTGGAAATATTTAAGGAATATCCATCAGGCACCTTAACATTCTCTAAAAACTCACATAAAGCAGTTTTCTCTTCCGTAGACAGTGTATAACATGCAGCAGAAAATGTCCACTTTCCTTCATTTAGTGTTGGATGAAGCTTTTCTCTTACACCCATATCCTTAAGATCACGACGAGCTTTCAAACTATCTTTTGTTTTTCCTTCAATGTCTAAGAGTGTACCAACCACACTATCACATATTTTTTCAATATGCATGACATCTAAATTATGACGCAAGAGAAGGTCCTTCCAATATGGTAATTCAAAGAAAATACTTTTCTTTTTCCAATTATAGCTTTGCATGAAGTCTCCCCGTTTTCTTTTTTTACCAATCTTACCAAATATAATATGTCTGAGCCCATGCAATTGATCAAGTACATCATATCCTGACAACTGCTTAGGAGGTGGCCTTAGCTCTTTCTCACCATTAAATTCCTTTTTAGAATTTCGCCATCTGTGGTTAAGGGCCAAGAAACGACGACTACCAATATAGCAAAATTACCACAATGTTTCAGCCAATATGAATATGTATCTTTATTACAGCAAGGACATGCTAGCTTCCCTTTAGTACTCCATCCTGACAAATTAGCATATGCAGGGAAGTCATTTATAGTCCATAAGACTGCTGCATGCATTCGAAAGTTTTGTTTCATTAAGGCATCGTAAGTTTCGACTCCTTTTTCCCATAACTCCTTTAACTCCTCAATTAATGGTTGCAGGTACACATCTATCATTGCCTGGAGCTTTTGGACCAGGAATGAGCAATGCCAAAATAAAGGAAGGTTGTTTCATACATAACCATGGTGTAAATTATAAGGAATAAGCACCACAGGCCATGTACTATGTACAGTACTCATATTTCCAAATGGATTAAATCCATCACTTGCTAATCCAAGTCTCACATTACGAGGCTCTATAGCAAATGACGGATACAACTCATCTAAATGTTTCATGCTTGAGAATCTGCTGGATGCCTTAAAGCCCCATCCTTAAGACGTTTGTCATGATGCCATTTCATGTCTGAAGCAGTTTTCGAAGACATATACAACCTCTGAAGCCTTGGAATCAATGGAAAGTGCCATAAAGTCTTAATAGGAATTTTTTTGCCTCTCTTCGAAGATGAAGATTTCACAAAATTTGCTTTGCCTCTATTTGATTTCCATCGAGATGCCCCACATATAACACAGTGGTTCTCATTAGCATGCTCTTTCCAAAACAACATACAATCATTGACACATGCATCAATTTTCTCATAATAAAGGCCTAGATTTCGAATCATCTTTCTAGCTTCATAAAATGAATTTGGTAATGTCTCACCCTCGGGAAGTGCCTCCTTAAATAATTTAAGCAAAGCATCAAAAGCCTTGTTACTCAATCCATGAAGACATTTTAGTTGCCATAGCTTTAAAACAAAAGATAGCTTTGAGAACTTCTTGCAATTCGGACATAAACATGTCTCGGTCTCACTTAGTAGTCTATGAAACATTGAAGGTCCCTCATGAGGCTCATCTTGGTCATTTGTATTTAAATTTGTAAAGTTGTCACCCTCTAAATAAGGGACTCCATATGCATTATGTATCAACTCTTGCATATCATCTATCTCCTCATCTTCCATATCAGTTTCTTCATTGACATCAACATTATCACTTTCAATGTTACCTACACCTTCACCATGTAACGACCACCGAGTATAAGATGGGACTATCCCATTAATCACTAGATCAGCCTCAACATCATCTCGAGATTTATATCGAGTATTGTTACATTTGATACAAGGGCACCAAATTTTATTTTCTAGATCCGTGTGCTTGAATGCAAAGTCAAGAAAATCTTTCACTCCATTTCTATACTCAAGTGATAATCTATTAGTAATCTGCATCCAATTTTTACTTATTCCAGCCATTTCATCCTATCAATTAAGCAAAAAATTAGGAAAACATTAATAAGTTGCAAAAGCATATTATCAACAAAACAATGAAAGCTACTTGCATCAATTTATAATAATTAACTGACCACAATATGATATTAATAAAAGCTAAGATACTTTCAACTTACAAACGAGACTTAATGCAATATGGACATTAGGGTCAGAATGATCATGGGATATCTTGAAGGATTCAGCAACAATGGACCAAATATATCAATATGGACATTAGGGTCCGCATATCACCATGTTGAGATTAGAGATGGATATATGACAAGAAACAATGCTACAACAATGTCCAAATAAATGAAGTAGAGAACATCAATATGTGTTTTTTTTTGTTTTCTTTCTGTGGTATTCATGATTCCTTGATGGCCACTACCTATTTAAATTTAATCTGCCATATTGGAAATGTAAGAACCTATGCTTCTTACTCATATTTCTCAAACTTCTGATCTAAGTAATCTGCCATATTGGAAAGCATCTGAGATTGACAATAGTTGTGTCATGTGTGGTGTCTAGTGGTGAAGAAACAGAAAACAGTTTGTTAAATTTGGTCATGTTCGAGGCTGTAGGTGCTGAGTTCTTACCCAGGCCATGAGACGCATTATTGATTGCTTAGCTCAGGGTACATAGGAGAGGGTGCTTTTGAACGTGCAATACGCTCATCTTTTCTTGGTATGATGTTCAAGTGTTTGCTTTCTTTTCCCTCCTTTTTCCTGACTTTAGCTGGCGACAAGTCAAGTACTATTAAATTATTTTTTAAAATGTCATCTACATGGAAATGTGAATCTTGTATCTCTTTCATATAAATCATTCTTAGTTAAGTGCTGTAGACTGGTAGCATTCATGTTACGACCTTGTTGTACATGTATGCATCCTGCCTACCTGTTTCACCATAAGTGATGACAGCTAGTTAATTGTATTGTACATTGATGTGCTATTGCATTCTGATGAGTAGGCCTGGTTAAGTCTATGACCTCAGGGTGGCAAAAATCAATGAATGCTAATTTATTGAGAAAAAAGATGCAAGCACTCGAATTGGTTCCTTAGTTGATTACTTTCCACTTTCTGACCATAAGATGATCACATGTCGTTTCTAGCTAATTATGACTGATAATGCAATCCATGCAATCTTAACCCATATACAGTCCTATCATAGAGATAATTTATGAGATGCTTAAATTATGCTAGTTACCACCCTACACTCCATGACTTCACATCTTTAGTAAACTTGCTAAGATGAAACTTGCAGTTGGTGCAAGCCATGCTCTTGATAGCATCTGAACGTGGCCTATTGGCAATGTAAAACATTCCCTGCTTCACACATCGACTTCCACTCAAAATAGCACGAATCTCACCACCCGACAAGGCCATTGTTCTCGCAATCACTCTCCCATCTGCCCAGTCCTTCTCCCATCCCTTCTCACAATAATATATAGACCCAAGAGCTAGCTAAGAGCCAAGAGCCAAGAGCCAAGAGCTAAGAGTTCTCTGCACTTCCATCGCTCTCCAACCCTTGCTCTGTTCCTATCACCATGTCAACACTTAGTAGAAAAACCAAGCTCTTGTTCACCATACTTCCCATATTTTCTCTCTTTATATTACTGTTAGTATTTTCCATCGAACGAAAACCCTCAGCCAATGGCTACCACCACCATCTCCAGAAGAAAGAAAGATTGAAGGAAGCTCCATAACGTTTCTCCTCTTATCTTGCCAGATTTATGAAAAAAAATCACAAAAAAGAATAAGCAAAAATCAAGAAAAGGAACTCACCGGTTTCTCTTATCTTACTGTTGCTGGTGCTCAATCACCGTTGCCGTGCTAGATCCTAGCACGTCCTTGTAGGGAAACGGAGAAGACGCGCAATCGCCGTTGCCGCCGTCCCTTTTAGGGTAAGAAAGGAGACGAAAGGATGGAGAGAGCACTGCCGCTGCCGTCGTCCCTTTTAGGAAAAGGGAGAAGACGAGAGGGCGGAGGAAAAAGGGGGTTACATGAAATAAGTTTGGCGGGCCACTTGGCGCCAACGAAAAAAAAAAAAAAACGTGAAATAAGTTTGGCGGGCCACCTCCAACGAAATAAAAGCTTATTTCCAACGCTTTCTTCCGATGGTTCATCGGAACAAAAAACATTTCCGACGGTTACCTTTTTTCATCGGAAAAAATTGCGTAAAATAATATATTTCCAACTACCATACATGTT